>CAUOPZ010000392.1:10000-85000 GCA_963457665.1 Thysanoteuthis rhombus
ATATATATATATATATATATGTATATATATATATATATATATATATATATATATAATGAAAAGATTTTACCGAAGACATGATGTATCATTGGAAAGAAGATTTTATTAGCTTCCCAACGGTATATCTGGCAATTTTGTATCTGTTTTGTCATTGTCCATCCAAAATATGGCTTACAAAGTGGAACAAACAGAGGGATTTTGAATTTTACACATGTATATTTATTTGATTAATAGATAGACATATCATACATATAATGTAATTTTAATATATACATATATTATACATATTATGCATGCATCATATATATACATATACTATAAAGAACTCACATATGTATGTGTTTGTACTCCTAGATATCAAGAACTATGCATCACAGAACAGAAAGAAAGGTATGTCTGATATCATCGGGTCTATAATTCTCTATTACACACGTCTTTAGCTTTTGCAAAAAGGTAACAGTTGATTTTTATAGGATCTCCTTATGCTTTCTCAGAAAACAAGTCAGTCGAAAAATATTTTTCTCTGTGTTTTTTTTAATCTTGGATTTTCAGAAAAACTATCCGAATTAGATCCATGAAATCAAACTATATGTATATTTTGAATCAGCATCATCCAGACTGCTTTTTCATCACATGCTAAGTGAGGTCAATAATGATATTTTTTTAAAATTCTTCTTAGGCAGTTATTCTTTGATTCAAAGTCAGGAAGTCGAGTGGTTAAAGCCTTGGAAATAATATTGGTAAACAGTAAATATCTTTTTACAATTTTATGTCCTTTCAAACAATTTCACCTTTGAACCTCACAGAAATTTGTCAGTTTTGATAAAATGATTTCTTCCAGGTTTCAGAGAGGGGTTCTATTTGCAATGTGTAATTAAATAGCTTATGTTTGTGTTAAGGCAAGAGTTCGTTAAGCAGAAATTCCGTGGGGTGTTTTGTTGAGGGGAGATTTACATACATATTCAACCCATTAGCTACTGCTTGGTCATATTTTTTATCTACCATGTATGCCAGATGTAAGGGAAGCAACTCTTTAATGTATACTTATTCTCTCTCTCTCTCCACCCTTGCTTGCACCCCCTCCCTATTGGCCAAAGAAGAGTTCGATCTCACTAACCCCTACACTTGAATGTATGTTCGTCATCGCTAGATTTTGAATATATATATATATATATATATATATATATATATATGTGTGTGTGTGTGTATGTAAGTATATATATATATATATATACATATATATATATATATATATATATATACTTATATAGATTTTGGACTGTATTTAATACACTAAAGATTTGCACGCAAATATATCTACCATTAATATGTATATATATATATATATATATATATATATATATAATGTGTACTTTAGAGAGTGAGACAGACTCGGGAGTGAAGTTTTTGGTGGTAAGGTTTATTAATCCTTATATGTCAATAGTCCATACATGTTTCGGGATTTCTCCCATCATCAGTGGTTCGTGTTGTGTGAGTGTGAATTAAAATGTACCATGTGGAACCAGAGTCCACTGCCAGGGGCTATGCATTGTGGGTAATTTTTGTTGTCAGGGCTACTAGAGGCCTCATGCTGAATGTAAGAATGACCAGCAGGTATTGGGATTTTGGTAAAGCAGCAGCAGTTGGTCTTGGGGAGGGCAGAGTGTGTCAAGGTAGGGGGTGGTGTTGTGGAGGTGGATTTTTTGGTATGTTTGGGATAGTGTACAAGGAGGGGTGGTGGGGTCAAGGAGCTACATAGGTATCAACCTTAAAAGTTACTGAAAATGTTACTGAAAATGTTTTGGCTATGATTTGGACTGGGGTTATAACAGGCTAAGGTGAAGTTTTTCCTATGGGTCTAGGTGACTTTGAAGCTTCCATTATTGAGTGTGTCTAAGATGTGGGTATGAGGATATTAATGGTAGGAGTTGTGTGTATTAGTGTTCTGTGTGGTGCGGGTTGTTCAGTTTAATATAGACATAGGATTAAGTCAAAAAATAATCGTAGCCCACTTCCTGTAGAACTACACTTTCGCACACCTGACCACAATTTTGCCACTGACGCTAGCTTCACCATCATAGAAAAAATAGAAAAAACTACTCCAATTGACATAACTAAAGTTCTAGAAAAACACGAAGACATGTGGATCAACAAACTTAAAACCCTATATCCTAATGGATTAAATACTAAACTGAACAACCCGCACCACACAGAACACTAATACACACAACTCCTACCATTAATATCCTCACACCCACATCTTAGACACACTCAATAATGGAAGCTTCAAAGTCACCTAGACCCATAGGAAAAACTTCACCTTAGCCTGTTATAACCCCTGTCCAAATTATATATATATATATATGTGTGTGTGTGTGTGTGTGTGTGTGTAAGTATATATATATATATATATATATATATATATAGTTCTAGAAATTTTAAGGCGTTATTCTAAACTTGGCCCCAGAGCTGCTAAATATTTCGAGCAGTGTAAGGAAATGAAGCAATCTCTGACTACCCAAAACTGCTTCAGGAGTTCTGAGGATGGTGATTTGTCCATTGAAATGAGACCAAGAAGCGGACAACCATCAGCTGATGGTTGTCCGCTATTATGATGGTTTGAAAGGTAAGTTAGAGTTAAATTAAACCACCAGTACGAAAAAGAAACCACTTCTTCCATATCCCATTACCCATAAAAAATTAAATTGAAATCTATTGAGTACCGTGTATAGACAGAAAGATGCAACCAATCACATACTTCTGGACCGATGTGATATATATATATATATATTAAATGTGTTTCATCAGGAATGTGTTGTGGTGTAATTTTGGATACTGATTCTGAATATGTAATCCATTTTCTTGTATCAAGTCTAGTTTTCATGATAAGATGAAAAATGTATCTAAGCATAAACCCGATAGAGCACTGGGGGCTGTCCAACGCTCGACGTTTTTATCTTCTTTGCACGTCTTATATAGTTTTTTTTTAATTTTCTGCATTGAAAAGTTCTGACGGATACGAAACTTATTTCCATGAAACCTATGTTTATATTGTACCACATTGATTAGAACAAGAAATGGAACAGACTCTTCACTAAAACTGCTACGTTTCCATCACATTGGTCTACATTTGTGTCACAAATGAAAATATTTGTTTTCGATTGAGTTTTCAATCTCATCTCCATCGAAGCATCAGAAGCAAAAATAATGATTGCATCAAAAATGAAAAATAAAAATAACGACCATATGCAATGTATGTATTGGGTGTATTTGGTCTGGATCTTTCTTTCTTTCTCTCTCACTTCTATCTTTCTTTCTTGTACTCTCTATCTTTTTCATCTCGAAAATGGATCAAAAGACAGAATAATATGACGCACTAAGACATGAAAAAATATGCCTCTTTCTTTGTCTACAATTCATATCGCATCGGCCAATTAAAAAGAGAATGCAGTTTATCTCTCATAACCTCTCTCTCTCTCTCTCTCTTTGGGTCACTTTATTTCTTACAAATGCTGTTAACAGATTAGAATATTGGTCTTCACATAAATTTTCGTCGCATTCAACAAAAAATGTGATGTGCTAGATTTAAACTGACTTGAAATTCATAATCTATGTCAAAAATTGGTCTAAAACGGTCGACATCATTGAGGGGATAAAAAGTTCAAATTAGTTAACTACTGTAATTATAATAGTTGTTTTGATGCTGCTGCTGTTGCTGCTGACAATTCTATTGATAAAGAATTGAATAGACTGATATCCAGTGAAAACTGCTGCACCTGTGAGTAGATTAGAAATTCCTCTGGTCACCCCTGCTGAATGGAAGCCGAGGAACAAAGCAGCTTGAACTCATTGATTGAACTCGAGTAAAATCCATTAAGCTGATCATCAGGCATTCTGAGGTTTTCATCGGATCACTCAATGGATCTCCGTTCTTGCTGCTTTCCATTATCTATCTTCCCTCGGACTCATTTTCTACTTGAAAACTTGATGGAATTAAGCAGAGGTCGGTTCGCTGATAATTCCAATACCCCAAGACTGATTGGAAAGCTATTCGATTATTTCTTCGGAATAATAAGGATAATAGAACTAACAAGAAGACTAGAGAACCAGGAAACACAAAAACAAGACTCCAAAAGTGGTAAGAAAAAGAAATTCACAGTCATTTCAGGGGAAAACCGAAGGAATTGCAGATCAATCAACATGGCCATACAGGCAAGTCATCAGAGAACAAATGTTGACTTTGTTGCATTAAAGATGAGACAATCAACCATATGGTAACTGAATGCAACAAATTAGCCCCAAGGGTGTATAAGGACATGTATGACTGGTTGGCGAGGGTGATCCACTGAGAACTGTGCAGGCAACTGTGTTTCGACCATACAATGTTATATGCACCGGACAGAATCTGTTCAATAGAATTTGTATACATAAAATCCCCTAGGACTTGGAGATCACTCAATACAGGCCAGAAGACCTTGATCTCGTGGTAATGAACAAGGAGACAAGTGTATGTCGGATGGTGGACTTTGCAATTCCAGCAGGCTACAGAATGAGGGAGATAGAAAATAGATAAACATCTAGTCCTTGCTAGACACGTGAAAAGGTTGTTGAACACGAAGATGACCGTAGTACCGATAGTGGATGGAATTTAAGAACAGTCGCGAATAACCTAGGAGAGAGGTTAGGGGAACTAAGAATGTACGGAAGAACTAGGACCATCCAAACGACCACACTATTGGAATTAATCAGACCACTGAGGAGAGACCTGAAGTATTGAGAAGACTTGCTGTCTCTTAATCTCCTGTGAAAGTCACCAGCGACTGCAAATGTGAAAACTCAAATAATCACAATAATTTGCACCAAAAGGGGGAAATCAATTATTTCAACAGCATTGACTATAATGATATCGTGGTATTAATGATCATGTTGACCTCTGGAAATTGCGCACGTCTTGACAACTGGAAATATCCATTCTCTCATACTGCTGCACTTCTTTCAACCTTTCTTATCTCCCGTATCCCTTCCAATCTTCATTCTTGGTCAATGTTTTTATATAAAGGTTATACAAACATAGTTTAATATGCAAAAATCTTCCTACCCATTCAATAAACTACCTCTCGTTCTCTATTTTTCCCTTCCCATCCCCTTATCAAACAGCCAAACTCTCTTTTCTCTCTACTTTCCTTTCAACCCTTTGATAAAACTGCGTATCTTTTTTCCCCCCTTCTCTTTGTCCCATTTCATTAAATTTTCCTTTCTCCCCTTCCCCCCCTCAACAAATTACCTATCTTCTCTATCTCTGTTCTTCTAACTAAACTATCTTTCTTCCTATTCTCTTATTAAAATACATGGAGGTAGAAAAGCATACAGATCATGAATAAATCTTCTTGTTCATTGCCATTGATTACTATCCTTTAGTTTACGTCTACAGTAATCGACTCCACGCCATTTTTATCAATAAAGATCAAAGGAGCAGGAAAAAGTTCTAAAACCCATGAACACGTTCAAACGCAGAGCATTATTATCACTTCCCTTTCCTCCTTCACACACCCTCTCGCTAAGGGCGTGGGATTGGACATATAGTACACTGATAGAAGAGCGTTAAGGTCTTACACAAAAACAAGCAGAATAATATATAGAACACTGACATTTGGGGGAAATGTTGTGGATGATGATGAACATTATGATGATGGTGGTGATGATGATATTATGATAATAAGAGCTGTCCAAGAAGTAGAGAAGTAGAGTTAGTAGTAACTGACGCTAATCATACTTCAAATAATTATAGTAACAGGTCTGGTTATTCACTCAATAGAAACCCTTAGGTGACCAAGATCTATTCGTAGCATGTTGTGTTGGGGGTGATTAATTAAAAAACGAAAGAGAGGTCATCAAGGGATAACTTACTTCTCACAACTTTTGTTGGAGAGTGATCGCTCGAAAAAAATCGAAACTTGAAAATAACAAGTATGAATATTGCTGGATACAAAGCAAAGGACCAATCTAACATAAGCATATTGCAAATTGAACCTTCCACTAAAAACCTATTTAGGTGTGGTTCAAAAAACAAAAAAAATATTTTGTTCACATAATAAGGAGTAAAAGATTAAGTTTAAAGGCCTCTAGCTCCATCGGTGCAGCCAGAACACTTGACTCATGCATACCTGGATAGCCAGACCAAAAGCTGAAGAAACCTAGGTGGACAGTTTTAGTTGGAGGTCTCTAATATCAATTACACCACAACCAATAATAATAATAATAATAGGAACAGTGAATAAAGTTTTAGAAAATGATCACATTATAAGTGATTGACAGCAAAATCTCATCAAATAAGTAACGGAAACAATAAATGCAAAACCATTTGAACAACACACAACTATTGGAAATAGTTAAAAGGATATCATTTACTGTAAACCCTCCCTATAATAGATCCCGATATAAAGAAAAAACTTCTGCTTTAACGAACCTGCGGAACCATCTGAACTGACTTCTTTACCGAACGAAGTTTGATGAATGCAACAGTAACGAGGAAAATAAACTTTGCATTATGCAACTTTATGTTCCAACCTTTCAGGTATTTAGATAAAAATCAGAAAGTAGTATCTGCTCTTCTCACGTCAACGATCATCATCATCATCATAATCATCATCAGTCTTTTATCGTCCGTCATTGGACATGCACTTTTCCCAGGATTCGCCACATCTCTCTATCGTGGGCGTTGCAGAGCCAGTAGTTTCTGAACTTGTCTACTTTGTCTCTCCATCTTGTATTCTGAGGGCCTCGGTTGCGAATGTGATCTCTACGGATCCATGTCGTGAGTCGTGATGACCATCAATTGTTTGCCATTCTTGCAACTTGACCGACCCATTGCCATTTGAGTTTTTTAACGGATTTAATGATGTCTCGGACTCCTGTTTTCTCTTTGATATATTGTACTGTCTTGTGGTCTTCCTATGTGAGGTTGAGCACAATTCTTTCAAGTGCACGCTGCATGGTTCTCAGCTTGTGAGTTTGTCTCTTTGTTAGGTCCCATGTGTCAGCTCTACAAATGTCTATCGGGAGGATACATTGGCTGTATACGCTTCTTTTTAGGATTATTGGGATCTTCTTGTTTTTGAAGGTTGAGCTTACTCTGCCGAAGGCTTTCCATCCTAGAGTGATTCTTTGTTTGATTTCTCCTTCTTTTGACAGTTTCATGAAGATTTGTTGTCCTTAGTAGATGTAGTGGTCTCCTTTCTCCAGTTTTGCATTTTCGATTTTGATAGGTACGTTCTTATTCTCAATGTGGTTGTTGCACATGGCCTTCGTTTCTCTGAAGTTTATGTGTAGGCCGACCTTCTTGCTTTCTTCATTTTGTTCATCTAGCATAAGTTGGAGGCATCAATGATTGATAGCATTTTCTTCCTGTTTTCAATTCCAAACGTAATTATTATTTAACGTGTTAATTATTAAAAGATTTTTTTGTAGAATATCTTATTGATTGTTTAGAATTTTATTGTGTGTTTTGTATGTAAATTATTGTTTCATAAAATTCAAGAGAACAATTAAAAAACAACCATAATCATTTTTCAATCGAGAAAAGTTAAAATGAAAATAAAATTCGTGAAGAGATCAATTAAAGTATACTGTAATGATGTTCAAAATAAAAACGGGAAGTTAATGTTATGTTTTGTCAGCGTGAGAAGAAGAGATACTACTCTTTGATCTTGGACTGAATGCTTCCAAAGACCGGATGGACCACTAAACAAAGATTGTGCTATGAATTATTATTTAATGAACGTTATAACGTACAGTCGATTATAGAGGAAGAACTAAAATGCTTCGGATTTACCGAACGGTATTTGTTGATTGCTGAAAATTACCGAACTTCTTATTCGCTGAACGAAAGACGACCATCGGCAACAAAAGAAAACAAAACTTTCAGCTTTAACGACACCAACCCCTCAATTAATTCGTTATACCAATGGTTTACTGTTTAACATAAAGCTCAAAAATCGTTAACATGTACGGTCTAAGTGGGGATGCATGGGTGGCGCTCTCATTCCAAAGTGCAATCGTCGTACATATGAACAAAATAAAGAAAAGGATCTTGTCGAGACAAGAGAATATTGTTGATGATTAAGTAAATGGAACTAATTACAGTCGAATTAGCAGTATTCACAGTAACTGACGATAATTGGTAATTATAACAGAATATGTGATGGTAGTACCAGAAAATGAGCGCATTGTTATCGATTATCGACAATGCAATAATCCTTTTTGACCAAATTCTCATCTAAAAGCGACCAGATACCAAATACAAAATCTATTAACCTACTTTGCAAAACATAACAATTGGGAAGAGTTCAAAAGATTTCAATTATGATAAAAAGCTTTGGATTCGTGAACATGTACTCCTAAGCGTTTTTGTAAATAATATATACTGTACTGCGTATGAATGAATTACCACAGCTCGCGCTGTTCCAAAACAAATTTTCAAAAATATTATCTCAAAATTGTGTTTTGGTTGACGGTTTCTAACATGATTATGATAATAGCCCGTGCGTGCACCAGAACGATTATCTAAACGATTATCTGAAATCATCAGAAGAATATAGATCTCTGATATAAGGGTATCTAAAAAAAATACCAGCGCAGTATATGTGCATTGTTGGCCCCAAATGACTTATACAGACCCCTAAAAGCAAAATTTTGGACAGAAAAAAAAAAAAAAAAAGAAGCAAAATCATTTTAGATGGTGCGTAGTTGGGTATTCATGCAAACTTTCAAGGTTGCATTAAAAAAAAGATGTGACCATAAGCTGCTGGAGAAACACGCAAACAGTCGCCCAAAGAAAAAAGAATCCATAGCCCACTTGGTAAGTTGTGCGTGGCTACAATGCTCCGATAACTGTAAATGGATATACCAGATGGATCTATCTAGAATTAAACGCTCCTTCCAAAGGACAAAATGATTGGCAACTTTGTGAATTGATGTGCCTTTGACTCAGTAAACATTTTTGATAGGCAGACTGCACAGCATATTTATCACGTTAATCTTTTAACTCCTCAATAAATATTATGACGTAAGAAAAAATATGCTACTTTGAGCTTCCAAGCATTTTGCACTTGACAAGTTCACCCTGTTAACAAATTACATTCAAAATTTAATGATTTCGTGTGAGTGAGTTAGTGAGTCAGTGCCCTCAAGCTGGTTATGGTATCAGCTGTCCCAAACTTGGCTTAACATATTACAAGTTTCTTTGTCTTGGCTTTGGTTTGTGAAATGTAAAATAGACTCACAGGTAACAAGCAGCCGAATTGGTGTCACTCACTCAACTTTGCATTATTTTACCCATAGCTGGGAAAGATGATATTGATTCATGCTTTTCCCAAAGAAAGTGCAGAGTGAACACAGACTGTCCCAGTTGGAGTTTGAAGTCGGCTTGCCGATTAAATTTTCTGTGTTGTAAACCGTTAGGCCAACCCGTACTTTCATTTTAGGTTAGAAATGAGCAAATAGCTGTTTTAATAGACGACTGATTTTTTTCTCTCATCCCTACGAATATTATGTATGCGCACGTATATATGTGTAAGAGTTTCAATTCCGGTATAAACTCAAAAATTCAAAATACTTTTGTTACTCACGATAGTTCTGTGTTCAATTTCTATATTTTTCCAAGATAGCAGCATCTTTTTATCTATTCATATAACTGCACATTTGTTTGTCTGTTTGTTCCTAGATGGGGGAAATTAGCAGCGAAATTCGTATATAGCTCCCAGCTTCGAAATCTATTAAGGCCTTAAGGGAAAAATGCAAAAAGCTGATTGATCTGAGAAAGATCTTATCTTGTTAATAAAAGCAAGGAAATTCAATTATTATTCACCCCCGAGGCAAAAGAACCGCTGGAAGTTTTTTTTGTGTGTCTTTTACTTGGACAAAATGAGAATGTAATGAATTTGCCTGCAGTTGACAGCTGCTAAAGAACCTTCCGATGTCGGATTGTTTGGATGGCCCAAAAGCGCACCTTTCAAGAGAAATGGTGAATAAAATAATACTAACTGCTATGTGGATGGGTCATAGAGCATGGGATACTGAATGTGATGACTGGATGTGCCAAAACATGGAATATGCACTTTTTTGTTCACTTTCCCGGTGTTCCATATTGCAAACTCTTTTTCTAGTATTTTTTTCATTGGGACGGGGCTCTTTTCACATCACTCACAGCTTTCTTTTTATACAACGTATCAAAGTCTCATATGCAATGCTAATCAGACAGGGTGTGCTAAAGATTTTGATTCTGCTCGATGAAGCAGTTTTCAATTTTAGCAGTCAAAAGTATTAATGGTCCACGAGAGAGATGTTACGATTTAGATGGAATTCAATGCTGGGGTTTTGAAGATCAAATGAACATTGTTATTTTTTTTCTCTGATAGGCTGATTCTTCTTTCATCTACTTCAAGCTTAGTTCTTTCTTCCTTTCTTCTATTTCTTTCGTATTATACCTATCTTTCTCTTTCCCTTTCTGCTCCAATAGGGGAAAAGAGAAAGCGAGGGGCAATGGGAAAAGAAAGCAAACGTTGATTCATGCTTTTCAATCGCAATTGCATTCAATCTTTTCTCTTCTCAATATAAACTTTCCGCTGAACTTAATTCGAATGAGATGGAAAATGTTTAAATCGTATATATATATATATATATATATATATATATATATATATATATGAAGCTCTTGAATCATCTTTCTGAAATTATTCTAAGACAATATAAACAAGACAATTTTATTTACCTAAATTGAAGGCATCAAAGAGAACAATTTTGTATTGGACAAAATAGTAGTAAAGTTCTTTTTTTTTTACTAACCATACGATTATTCTAAATTCTCCAGAACTGTAATGGAATCCTATCAGCTGTGGAAATCAGAAGAGAGGGGTTAGTCGGGGTACAGCATATACCTACTTAAGGATTTGTGTCTATTCTAGTTCCTTGAAGCGATTTCTATCACTAAATTCTATTGTAAAGAAATTATGAATACTAATGCATGTGCCATTTCTTAACTGATGGTTAACATAAGCGAACAGGCTCGGTTGATGGATGCTACTGATAATATGCGTGACAGACAGGGTAGGGAAGGAGAAGGGAGGAACATTATTCAGGTAATTCAGTGAGAGGGTTGGACGGGAGAGGGGAGAAAAGAAAGGTAATTCAATAAGAGGGTGGGAAAGGAGACGACTGTTGCATTTATAGTATCAGTAGCAGCTATCAGCTCCTGTCCCTTCCCATCCTCTAATTAAACTACTATTCAGCGGGGGGCAATCAATGAATAAGCTAGAACGCTCGCCTTGTGTTGGGCAGTGGTCAGTGGAAAAAAGTCTGAATTTTCAGAAAAACGAGCATAAGTGGCTTATGCTCGTTTTTCTGAAAATTCAGACTTTTTCCAGGTGAGGCTCCAGTTTATCATTATAATTACATTGTAAATAGAATCACCTCATAAACCTGTTTTCCTATGAAAACCGATACATTTCCGGGAGGTTTGAAGGTTACTTAGTTTGAAAGTACATAAAATTGAAAGGAAAAATAAACTTTCTTGGTTCGACAATTCTTTTGTTTTAACCACACGGCTATTTAATATTCATGACTTTGAAACTTATTAGTGCCCCAAAAGAAGTTAACAATCTTGGCTTCGCTAGGGTCAAACTTACTGGTTTCATTTTCCCGTACGATATTATTCCAAAACAACGTGTCCCATCATCTCTTTCCTGTTAATGGGATTGGTAAACCTTGGCAAAAAAAATTAACCTGATTTGGGCTTCAGAAGTGGGAGTGAACTCGTCATCAGTTTTTGAATGAGTCATTATGTTACTGTTATTCGTGCATGACATCACTGGTTTTTGGTCAAGTCAATGTTGTTACATACGGAGATAAAATCAAAACTCATCAGTAGGTGTTAAAGAGAAAAGGCACTGACCTCTTCACATGTTTGTAGGTTCAAATGAATGATGAAAGAAAACATCCCCAGATGATGCTGATTCTACGATGTATAAAGAGTGTAACTGATGTAATCAAGACTTTCAAAGAAAGTCCAACGTGGAAAAACAAAATTCTAAAGACTTTTATCAGAGAGTGCGAACGCAGACCCCAAAGAAATCACTAACTTTTTTTTTTTCAAAATTAGGCCTCAATGTAATTTTCCGTTGGTAATTTGAGAATTTGATGTTGGACATGGCTTTGTTTCTGTTCTTCGATGCGTAGTTCTCGGCATCCTAGAGTACAAAAATATTTACATACATACATTGTTCAGTACTCTATGGAATAGAAACAGGTGTCAACGTCATCGCCATCACAAAAAATTGAAAATGAAAGCTCCATTGGTTGCAAACGTGAAGAGATAATTTCATCAGAAATAACACAGGAAGCAAGGATTTGCGTACTTAAAAAATATAGCTGAAATCACAAAATTTGTTTAAGAAAATCTAGACCTTTCAGCATTTGTGAATTCAGTGTGTCTTCATGCACAGTTGAGTTGATTCCTCAAAGGAGATTTGAATTTTCTCAATGGAAGGTCACAGTTGCAATTCAAAATGTCGTTGATTCATTGCGACATTCTGACTTGAAAAATACGTAGCACTTCGAAGCTGAATAAAAAAGGAAAAATTCTCTTTTCATAACACTTGACAACTGGTTGTTCAAGTTCATAAATCTTTCTTCAATAAGAAATTATAAAATGTGAATGATTTAGAAAGTAATACGAATATAGGAATAAGACCAGTAATTTTTGAGTTTATCGAACATCGTTAGATATGGGTGTGTGAGTGTGTGTGCTAAGGTGTATTTGTGAGTGCAAAGGTTTACGTCTGTGATGGTCCCTTTCTACCATGAAGTAGAGAAAGTAGCCGGGGGTCAAAAGCGGCTGAACTCTTCCAGAGAAAGGGTCCTTGAGAGATCAAAACGCAAATCGTTGAAGATCATCGTCATCATCATCATCATCAGTCTTTTAACGTTCGTCGTTGAACATAGACCTTCCCCCCAAATCGCCACATTTCACTATTATGAGCTTTGCCAAGCCGGTATTTTCTAAATTTGTCCTATTCATCTCTCCATCTCGTATTCTATCGGCCTCAGTTTTGCATGCAATCTCTGGGGATCCATGTTGTGAGTCATGATGTCCATCGATTGTCTGCCATTCTTGCAACATGACCTGCCCACGGCCATTTAAGTTTTCTGATAGATTCTATGATGTCTCAGACACCCATTTTCCTCCTGATACTGTCTTGAGATCTCTATCTAAGTGCAGTTGAGTATGATTCTCTCATGTTAACGTTGCATGGTTCTCAGTTTGTGGGTCTGTCTTTTGGTTGGGTTCTATGTTTCAGCTCGGGAAGATGCGCTGGTTGAATACTTTTCTTCTTAGGATTATTAAGATCGTCTGTTTTTGTGATTCTTCGCTTGATTTCTTCTTCTCTTGTGGGTTTCATAGAGATTTCCTCAGTTTTCGATTTTGACAGTTAAATCCTAATTCCTGATGTGATTGTTGCACATGACTTTCGTTTTACCGAAGTTCATATGTAGGCCAACTTTTTTGCTTTCTTCGTTTAGTTAATCTAGCATTAGTTGGAGGTCGTGTAGGTTCTCTGCAAAAAGGGTGATGTCATCTACAAATCTGAGGTTGCTCAGATATTCACCGTCTATTTCGATTCCTCTTTTCTCTCAGTCCAGGTTCCGGAAGATCATCTCGTGGCAGGCTGTGAAGAGTTTGGGTGAGCTGATATCACCTTGTCTTCCTCCTTTTTGGAGCTGGAAGGGTTCACAGTCCTTACATAGCCTGCTGTGATTGTGTACATGTTGTAGTAATTTGACATATACAAGGTCTAAACCTTGTAAAGTGATGGCCTTCATGACTATGGGAATTTCTACAGAGTCAAATGCCTTCTTGAAGTCTATAAATGCTACAGCGAGTGGCATTTTAAATTCTGCTGCTTTCTCTTTCAGCTGATTTATTTAATTGAGGTGTATGATTGAATCATTATCATCATCATCATCATCATCATCAGTCTTTTAACGTCCATTGTTGGACGTAGACCTTCCCCAGGATTCGCCACACTTCTCCATCACGGGCGTCGCGAAGCCAGTACTTTCTGAACTTATCTAGCTCGTCTCTCCATCTAATATTTTGCCGGCCTCGGTTACGCATGTGATCTCCGGGGATCCATGTCGTGAGTCGTAAAGTCCATCGGTTGTCCGCCATTCTTGCAACATGGCCAGCCCACCGCCATTTGAGATTTTTAATGGATTTTACGATGTCCCTGACTCTTGTCTTTTCTTGGATGTACTGTGCTGTCTGGTGGTCTCTCCGTGTGAGACCCAGCATTATTCTTTCATGTGCACGTTGCATAGTTCTCAATATGCGGATCTGTCTCTTCGTTAGGTTCTATGTTTCAGCTCCATAAGTGACTATTGGGAGGATGCATTGGTTATACACCCTTCTCTTTAGGATTAATGGGATCTTCTTATTTTTGAAGGTTGAGCTTGCTCTGCCAAAGGCTTGCCGTCGTAGTGTGATTCTTTGCTTTATTTCTTCTTCTTTTGAGGGTCTCATGGAGATTTGTTGTCCTGGGTAGATGTAGTAATCTACTTTTTCTAGTTCTGTGTCTTCGATTTTGATCTCAGTGTTTCCATCTCCGATGGAACATGATCTTTGTCTTGCTGAAGTTCATGTGTAGGCCGACTCTCTTGCTCTCTTCATTTAGTTCATCTATCATTAGCTGGAGATCGTGTAGGTTCTCTGCGAAAAGGGCAATGTTGTCTGCAAATCTAAGGTTGCTCAGGTACTAACCGTCTATTTTAATTCCTTTACTCCCCCAGTTTAGTCTTCTGAAGATCATCTCGAGGCAGGCTGTGAAGAGTTTAGGTAAGCTGGTATTACTTTGTCTTACTCCTTTCTGGAGCTGAAAGAGGTCTGATTCTTCATGTAACCTGATAAAGGTGCTGCTATGATAAAGAAGCTGCTTCGCTTCTTCTAAATCCAGCCCGTTCCCGTGGTTGGTTTTCATCTACTTTTTTAATGATTCGGTTGGTGATTTTTCTTAAAAGTTTATAGATGCAGTCGAGTAGGCTTATAGGCCTGTAGTTGTTTAGGTCTTTGGGGTTTTCGTTTTTTTGTAGAAGCATTATGATTGCCGTGTTCCAGTCTCTAGGAACTTTACCCTTTCTTAGACATAAGTTGAATAGAGTAACGAGTTTTTTGTTAACGATCTTACCAGCTTTTTTGAGTAGATCGATGGTGATGTCATCTGGTCCAGGAGCTTTTCTTTTTTTTTTATTTGTTTGATGGCTTGTTTTACCCATGGTTAAATTCTGAGAAGTCCTCAAATTGATTATTAGCGTCTTATGTATCCTGGGCGTTGTTTTGTGGCCTATGTCTTGGACAATTGAGTTCTTGGTAGAATTTTTGGGCATGTTTGACAATTCTGTCTTTGTCTGTGGTTATATCTCTGTTTTTTTTCGAGTATGCAAGTTATTTGTTTATTGCTTTAAAGCCCCGGCGTTTTTCTGAAGTAATTTCAATTATTGCTGTCATATACCTTCCTTTGTCTTCTCTTAGTTTCTTTTTGATTGAGTTGTTTGGTTCGGTCTCCTCTATTTTCCACTAGCTGTTGGTGGTTGTTTGAGGTTTCTGCACTTTTCGATGATTTTCCTGGTTTCGTCTGAGATTTAACCAATGGTCTGTGTGTTTCTCGGTTCAAACGTAGTAGTAGCTTCAGTCAGAGAGGTTGTTATTTTGCTGTGGAGTTTGTTGATGTTAGTGTCGTTTTCATCGGTAAGTATTTTAGATCTGTTTTTCAATTTTAGCTTGAAGGGTTGAGTGAGTTCGTTTGGTACGTTTAGCGGTTGCATTTTGGGTGTTGAACATTTTTCAGTGTTCTTTATTTGTGTTTACTTACATCTTATATCATACCATTCTATGGTTGCTACCTATGCTTTCTTGGTTTAGAATTCGAATATCTTTGATGGCATTACTTTTGTTCGCTAGGATGTAGTCAATTTCGTTTTTGGTTCCATGATTAGGGCTTTCACTAGTCCATTTTCTATTGGGTTTCTTTGAGAAGAATGCATTCATGATTTTGAAGTTGTTCACGGTAGCAAAGTCATCAAGATCTTCATCTCTCCCAATCCTGTCTTTTATATCCGAATTCTCCAACGCATCGTTCGTTTCCTTCTCTTACTTGTGTGCTGAAATCTCCCATGATGACGTTGAAGTATTTTCTGGTATGTTGTTATAGGGAGTTTAAGTAATCATAAAAGTTGTTTATTTCTTCTGGGATATCCGATGGAAATCGAACCGGCCGAAAACGGCTACCTGGAATGCTGATCATAGCTACGTGATGTCTGGGCTGTTGTTTTTTCAGATGATGTACTCATTGATCCAAGTGGAAAGCCTCTCGGGTATATTTGGATTAAAATGTTGTTTTTGGGAGAAAAATACTGAATTTGTTTACTGGGAATATCTCAGTTTGGCAAAATATTTCCCCTGGTCAATAACGTTTTTTTTTTGTTTCACACTAATTTTTTTTCACGCTAATTACAAATTCACTCAAGTACATCTCATTTTTCTGCTACGGAGACGTTCTGTTTTCTGATCTAATGTCTATGCAATAAAGGCGAAGGTTGAATAAAAATAAGATTTGTATCAGTCGGAACTTTTTAATGAAGGAAACGGTGTTTCATGAAACCTTAACTTGATATATTCATATCAAAAGATGGGTTAATTATTATGTTTTTCATGGTATCAGTGTTATTATTTTAAAGAATAATATGGTTTTGAATATCCATAGATTTTTCAAAAAGTTACATACTCATAAATATATGAATATATAAAGGTATATATTACTATTATCAGTTTTAGTCTTTCTACTCCCGGATATTATATAAGTATATGAATACATCATGTTCCTAGATTTGTATATCAAAATCGAGGACAGAATGTTTATCTACAAATTGTTTGATAAACATCCCGTATAGTGAGAATGCCTTTTAGAACAAATAGAATTCCAACTAATATATTTTATGGAACAATATTATCATAATACTGGGAATTGCTAGAGCAACTCTTGGATTTATTGATTTCATACAGAAAGTTTTTTTAGTTATAAGAATAGTCAATCAAAGCAGTGAAATTGGTAAGATTTTTTAGACGATTTAATAAAGCCACGTTTAGACATCCTGATCCTTTTGAAGCTTATCAGCTTGAACATAGTGAAATAATAACGAAAATTGAAGAACATATTAACGAGACTATAAAAATAGAATAAATGAACAGTTTATATTAAAATAAATCAATTTGCATTAATGCTAGGGGGAAATAGATAACTAAAAAAGATGGATTTAATCTTCGTCAGTGTGAAAGATCATTGTATTGACTGGAACCAGGGAAAGGGGAAAACATTTGGCTCTTGTCCATTTGTCTGACTAATAGGTAATTGGGCGGTTGAGAGATCAAACATGGAATTCCAGGTAACAAATTGTCTAAGTATGTTCATGGAATCGCTTATTGCGGTGTTACTACCCGCTAGAATGTGGTTTCGTTTCCTTCCACCCATATATATATATATATATATATATATATATAAGGATACTTTATTTGATAATCAAGTGTTTAAAAACACATTTGATGGCAGCTTGATGGCATACGGCGTGGAGAAATTAAGTTTTTCTTTGTAATTAATATTCTTAAAGATGATATCATAAGTTGGTGTGCATGAAGTTTGAAATTAAAACCAACACAACGGGTTTAATATTCTCATTGGTGAATATTCAATAGAAAAGACACAAACAGTGCGTCACGTCTGTTATACTTTCTAATTCCTCATCATTACAAATGTTTTCTTGGGTAAACTGCGTGAGTAAGCCCTGTTTCAAAAAATTAATGATATGTATTATAAAATGATAGCAATATACAATACATACAATACCCTATGTAAAATGACACACTACACATATGATATAAGCTATTTAGTAAGAAAGGAAGTAGGTTTTTGATCAACATTTGTGGGGGGCTATGTTATTATAACTGTTTTGTCTTTAAAATCCCCGACATGGTAAACAACTGACGATCCCAACAAGAGAAAAATCATACATTGTACCATAATAAAGTATTTGTGGAACAGGGGAAAACACTGAAGAAAATTACATGATTGCATTGACAGATATTGGGAAATAAGTGACCGAAGTGAAGTTTTTTATAATGTTAATGTTTAAAGCTGTAAATCTTTCTAGACGATGTATAAATTATCATCATTAATGGGGCTTCAGCAGGAACTGAACCGGCAAAATGATACATCATTTCAAAATGATACAACACAATTTATAATTATTTCTGTCGGATCACATATCTATTTCTTGACAATACAATCGTCTGCGCTGAAAGAAACAAATAGAGCAGATATAGACAATAAATGAAAAAAAATGAAAATTTTGAGTGAGAGCAGTTATTTGGCCCTTTACTCAGTGGCAAGATCAGAGCTACGTTGAAGCATTTTGATTCCTACAGCAGCCCCATTTTCTTTTATTGTTTAATCTATTTATGTTGTCTAGACCAACCGTCTAAATGTATAATGGTGGGAGATCATTTCGTATTAGAGTTTGTTTAAAATATAACGCAATTTATAATCATTCTGCCAGATCGTATGTATCCATTTCTTGGTATATAACTATTGTGTTGAAAGAACGAATAGACCGAGAATAAACAAGATGAGGATTTGGAGTTCAAATAGTTGTTTGGGCCTTTGCATTACTGGTGGCTGTTTAGCTTTAGAGCAATACTACGTTGAAGTGGCTACGCTATCGGTCAAAGGTTTAATTCCTGTAGCAATCCCATTTTCTTTTATGGTTCATTCTATTTACGTTGTCTAGGCCAAGTGATACATTCACTGTGTAACGACAGGAGATCATTTCACATAATATTTTCTTTATAATATAAAGCGAATTAAAATCATTCAGTCGGATAATATGTATGTATTTCTTAATATATGATATGAAGTTGCTTATCACTTTCATTGTTTTTATTGTAATTGAAATTAAGCCCTTCTTCATAAGAATTCTGTGATATCTTTTTAATGTATATTTAGCAAAAATATCTTCAGCGTTTTCCATCACCTACTTTTAAAATGAAATCTTAAACAAATGGAGCTTATCTGTGCTGTTGTCTGAAAAACCAATTTATTTTTTTAGAATATCTTAAAACTAATCCTCTATGCTTTATGCATCGACAGTTCGAAGATTTAAACCAAATATTTGGACCTTGTATTACTTTTTATATTCTTACACTTTATCTTCCAATTGTGGATCGGCTACAGGGGTTTCATTCTCGTTCAAGATAATCGCGTTCAAGATCTATTTTCAAATCTTTACTCAGCTCAGCTGTTCGTTTGTCGCGTGACATATGAGGCAAGTTTTGTCTCCATTTCCTAAACGATCCATTGAGACTCAGTTATTGTTTGTAGCTAGTGTAGGTTTTCAAAATGCCAAGTTGCTAGTCCAACACCAATGATAAATAACCCTACAGTACAAAAGAGCTCCAACTACTTTGTTACTTGCCCGTAGCTTGTGGTGGGGAGAAGTGGATCCAGACCACTCCCAAGGGTATTAGTGTGAAGTAGACTCAAACTGCATCAGCTGAAAATTTTATCTCATTTCATTTGTTATTCTTCTCATTTGACCATACTGCTGGATTTTGTTTGGCTCTCTGGTGTCAAATTTATGCGTAGAATTTTGTTTTCTCCTGTTTTAACAGATTGTAATTTATTTTCATGCATTGCGTAAAAACTAAAATATTTCCCAGCAGTCAATGGCGGGCCAATGGTTGATGTCAGCCGGGTTGGTAACTTATAGTGTCACCCCCTTAAATCTTAGATATCTTATTTAATAGATATTTTAGATATTTTTTTTCATAATTCTATCGATTTTTTTTTTGTTGTTGAAAGTATCAGGCTGGCTATATTGATTGAATAAACATGTTTTGGATGAAACCTAATGCTTTAATGAATTTATTTCAACCAATCTCATAAATATCATGATGGCATAACTGAAATGTAAAGTACATGAAAGAATTAAAAAATTGGAATCATTGCAAATTCATTGCTTAAATCAGTCGGAAAATGTACTACTCTGACTTAAAAGAAGGGGAAATGATTGAAATATTTATGAACGAAAAAGTTATATATCTTCAAGATTATCAAATATATCATTGCCGCAAAAAGGAGTAGATGTTTAGGGGCAAAGAAAGAATTCATTCTTCTGGGGATCTAGGGTGCTGTAACTTCCCAAGGGATTTAGAAAAATTTGGATGAAAATTCCTTGCATAATAGCAGTTTGTGATGATAAAATATTTGAGGGGGGGGCAACAATTTAGTTGATGGCAGAGCTGTGTATATTGATCTACAATTTTCATGAGAGAGGTGTGCCATTTTGTGTAGCTCTTTTTTGTTTGTGTGTGGTTTTTGTTTTATGATGTTACATTTTGAACTGATTGTCATGTATACACACTTGCATATGCATACCCAGACTGATATATCATATTATTATTCGTATACATATATTTATATATATGTATATATTTAAAATAAATTCGATATTTTTTTGGACAGACCTGATATTTCGGCGATTTTATGTCTGGAAGACATATAGGGGAGTTAATCATGGGTGATTCTGTCCCATAATGACGAGTGTCGAGTCTATCGTGCTACTGTGAGGGAAAGATAGATTCATGCGTTCCCCAAGATAGATTCATGCGTTAGAGTGAATTGAACTCAAGTCATCCAACCCAGAGTTTCAACTCATTTTACCGATTCAGTTTCCATATTACTGGCTGCTTGGCCACCTGTACATCCAGCAGAGTTAATAAACATCATTGCCAATATAAGTAAAAATCAATAGTTATCAAGTTCATCAAATGAGCCAATTAGTCATATGATTGGTCAACCTGATACACATCTCAGGTCTAATGAAGACAGGTGAGAATCTTGCAAATACTTTTGCCTATATCACCATTAATCTCCTTGAACAGTGTACATATGCGCTGTTTCTCTGTTCATAACAATGAACTGTTCCACTCACAAAAATATTACCTATCCATCATATAAAAGATGGACTCTTACACTGAAGCAAATTTAGTAGTTACTTTCCTTTAAAGGATATCTCATGGATTTCTATCAGGTAGATCCTAATTTTTCATGGAGTTTGACCAGTGTTAAGAATAATAATTCAAGACTTAAAAGAATCTATAATGGGTACAATCCAAACAAAATTTAAAATACATGAAGCCCAAGAGAGAAATATAAACATGTAGAAGATTCAATTATATAATGATGAAAGTTCACTTACTTAGTTCATAGATGAGTGCATGTGTGTGTGTGTTGGTCATCAATTATTGCGACATTTGATTGACTTCAGAAAAAGAATAGTGCCAATAATTTTTGAACATTTTTTCAGTTATTCTTATTGGTATATTTTTCTCTGAAGAAAAGCTTGTCTAGATATGAAAATGGATGAAGCAAAACAAAAGAATGAACCGGAGAAATAAATATTCTAACTTCCAAAAAATCCTCTTAAAAAACGAATTCATCCTAAAACCTCTCTATTGATATTGCAAAGTCAGGATTATATTCGAATACAAAAAATTGAAAAATAAAAAATCATCTATTTTGTTTTCTCAAATAAAAACAAATTCATGGTAAATTGAACGCTCAGAAATTTCCTTAATCACAAATAAGAGATTCTGATTCAGTCATATACTTTACACATCTACCTTTTGCTAAGCTAACACTTTTCCATACAAGCTTCTTACATTTTTGTATACTAGTGAAGTACCTATTGTTTTACTTATTGCATACCTAGGAGTGGGAATCTACAGCACTCTAGAATCTAAAAATAAAAATGGGATCATCATCATCATCAGTCTGTTAACGTCCGTC
Source organism: Thysanoteuthis rhombus (assembly GCA_963457665.1). NCBI lineage: Eukaryota > Metazoa > Mollusca > Cephalopoda > Oegopsida > Thysanoteuthidae > Thysanoteuthis > Thysanoteuthis major. The sequence continues at coordinate 31,948 of CAUOPZ010000392.1, forward strand.
GTTGTACATAGACCTTCCCCCGGATTCGCCTCACTTCTCTACCGTGGCGTCGCAGAGCCAGTACTTTCTGAACTTGTCTAGTTTGTCTCTCCATCTTGTATTCTGCCGGCCTCGGTTGCACATATGATCTCCGGTAGTGAGTTGTTATGTCCACAAATTGTTTGCCATTCTTGCAAAATGGCCGACCCACTGCCATTTGAAATTTTTTAATGGATTTAATGATGTCTCGGACTTCTGTTTTCTCCTTGATATATTGTGCTGTCTTGCAGTCTTCTCATGTCTTTTCATGCGCACCTTGCATAGTTCTCAGTTTGTGGGTCTTTCTCTTTGTTAGGTCCCATGTTTCAGCTTCACAAATGACTATCGGGAGGATGTATAGGCTGTATACTCTTCTTTTTAGGATTAATGGGATCTTCTTGTTTTTGAAGGTTCAGCTTGCTCTGCCAAAGGCTTGCCATCCTAGTGTGATTCTTTGCTTGATTTCTTCTTCTTTTGAGGGTCTCATGGAGATTCGTTGTCCTAGGTAGGTGTAGTGATCTACTTTCTCCAGTTCTGCATCTTCAATTTTGATCTCTCTCTTTTTATTTCCGACGTGATTGTTGCACATGATTTTTGTTTTGCTAAAGTTCATGTGTTGGCCGACTTTCTTGCTTTTTTCATTAAGTTCATCTAGCATTAGTTGGAGATTGTGTAGGTTTTCTGCGAAAAGGGCAATGTCGTTTGCAAATCTGAGGTTGTTCAAATATTTGCCGTCTATTTCCATTCCTTTATTCTCCCAGTCTAGTCTTCTGAAAATCATCTCGAGGCAGGCTGTGAAGAGTTTAGGTGAGCAGGTATCGCCTTGTCTTACTACTTTTTGGAACTAAAATGGCTCAGAGTCTTTATGTAGCCTGATATAGGAGCTGCTGTGATTGTATGTATGCTGCAGTACTCTGACGTACAAGGTCTATATCTTGTCGAGTGATGGCCTTCATGACCGCAAAGATTTCCACTAAGTCCTTTTTGAAGTCAATAAATGCAACAGCAAGTGGCAGCTTGTACTCTACTGCTTTTTCTTTCAGCTGATTTATCGAATGCAGGTGGCCCATGTTCAAGTTGCTTCTTTCAAAGTGAGCTTGCTCCAATAGGTTTTCATCTAGTGGTTTTGTGATTCGGTTGGTGATGAATTTCGTGAAAATTTTGTATATGCTTTTGAGTAGGCTTTAGGTCTGTAGTTGTTGAGGTCTTGTGGGTTTTCTTTTTTTATATATATAAAAGCATTATGAATGTAGTGTTCCAATCTTCCAGGGCTTTAATTTTATTTTAAGCATAAGTTTAATAGAAGAGCCAGTGATGATCTTACCAGCTTTTTTGAGTAGATCGGTGGTGATGTTGTCTAGTCCAGGAGCTTTTCCTTTATTTGTTTGTTAGATGGTTTGATTTTACCTCTCATAAGGTTAGTTTGGGGAAACCCTCGAATTGATTACTTGAGCATCCTATTCGTTGTTTTGCAGTCCTTGTTTGGGGGAATAGAGTTTTTGTTGAAATTCTTGGACACATTCGACTATCCTGTCTGTTGTTAGGTGTCCATTTTCCTCGAGTATGCTCGTTATTTGTTTATTACTTTGAAGCCCCGACTTTTTCAAGAGTCGATCACTACTATTGTTTACCTTCTTCTGTCTTCTCCCCGTTTTTTCTTGATTATTCTATTCAGTTCGGTATCTTTAATTTTCTCTCTTGTTGTTGTCGGTGGCTTGAGGTTTCAGTGTTTTTCCCTGAGATTTTCATCAGAGATTTTATTGATGGTTGTGTACTCGTTGGTTTAGATATTTTGGCGGCTTCTATCATAGAGACTGTCATTTTGTTGTTGAGTACGTTGGTGTTAATGTCGATTTCTTTTTCAGTAAGAATTTTGAATCTGTTTTTCAGTTCAAGCTTGAAAGATTTAGTGAGTTCTTTTGGTGTGTTTAGTGGTTGCACTTTGGCGTGGAACATTTTTCTGCGTTTCTTGTTGGTATTTACTTGTATTTTACATCGTACCATTCTGTGGTTGTTTTCTATGTTGACTTGATTTAGGACTTGGATGTCCTTGAGGGTGTCGCTTTTGTTCGTTAGGATGTAGTCTTTTTTGTTCTTCGTTTCGTGGTTGGGGCTTCCTAAAGTCCATTTCTTATTGGGTCCCTTCTTGAAGAAGGTATTCATGATTCATGATTTTGAACCCATCAGTTGTTGCGAAATTTACAAGATTTTCTCTCTCGTTCCATACTTCATATCTGAATTTACTGACGCAGTGTCCATTTCCTTGTCCTTACCTGAGTTTCGAAGTCTCCCATGATGACGTTGAAGTATTTTCTGCTGTCTCAGAGTAGGGAGTTCAAGTAATCATAGAATTTGTCTATTTCCTCTTTGGCTGATTGCAAAGTGGGATCGTAGATTTGAATGAAATTTAGTTTGTATCTCTTTGAAAGTTGTATTGTGATGCTGGCTATTCGGTCAGAGACAACTCTGAAACCTTCCACGTTGTTTCAGGCCCTTATTGATGAGAAAGCCTACTCCACTTTGTTTTACTTTCTCTTTTCCGTAGTTGTAATAAGATGTTTGCTCTTCACTTCGATTAGTTTTTCTGCGGGTCTTCTTACCTCGCTAAAGCCTATGATGTCCCATTTGACATTTTTGATTTCACTTTCTAGATAGGTTAGGTGCATGTCAGTTACCTGTGTTCCGACGTTGTAGGTGCCAATGTATAACGTTGTTCTTTTGATGATGGTTTTTAGGTTCATGTTGGAGTAGTCGTTGTTGGATAGACGACCCGGCAGGAACAGGTGCTCTCTTGGTGAAGTGTTTGGGTAGTCGCTTTTGGAGTAAATCAGTCCTATCCAAAGCAAGAGATGTGGCTGGGCCTTTTGAGGCCAGTGAACCAACAGAAATAGGTGTTCTCTTGGTGGAGTGTTTTGGGGGTCCCATTCAGAGTACCACCCAAAGCAAGTGATGTGGCTGGGCCTCTTGGGATCAAGGATCCAGCAGGAACAGACAGTGAAATTTTCTTTGTGCAAACCATGGGGAGTCTTGGACTCTGCCACGCTGGCCCTTAACATACACAAAATACAAGAAAAATAAACTGCAATAAATGATAATGATTGTAATAACTGTAGACTAATTTTATTTGCTGTAACCAATGAAAATTCATGCAATCACCTGTTTTAGAAATGCCAATCAAAACTCAGTATTACTCCTTCCCATATTTTACCTCTGCCAACAAAGTTGGAAAATATATATGTATTTATCTTGTCTGTCCACACAATATCTTCAAAAGTTCTAAATGAATTTCTATGAAATCCCCTGTAAGGAGGAATTGGTAAACTTTGGTGCCAGATCAAGGTTTTTTTTTTCAGTGATAAATCTGGCAGCTATAAATGAACAGATTTTCATTCAGTTTTTAATGACGATTACATTGGCAGAGGTATGTGTTCTCTGAGTGCTTTCTAAAAATGATAGGATTAACTCCTTGATAAGTGCACAGGCTTGAATAGGCTTTTCAGATGTTATTCATAATCATACTCTTCGTCTTTGGTTGTTTAATTCCCTATAAATGACTTGAAAGAATTCCAACGTCAAAGGTGAAATTCATTTTCCTGAACAAAAGTACTGAGGGAAGATTTATTGCCAAAAGCAGTCAAAATGATCTTTAAAAAAAAAAAAATGATTTAAAGTCAAGAAATGTCCCTTTAATTTCTGACATTTCGTAAGGATAATTCATTTGCCATGAATAGACACTCTGTTTTAACACAACTGATTAAAAAATTGGAGGACAAAGTTTGTTTCCCTGGTTCTCGTATTTATTAAAACTTGTAATGCCATGGTAATTGCATGGTATATTCATCCCATTCATGTACTTGGTCTTCACCATTTAACAAGGTTATAAATGATGAAAGACACATCCATTCAAACCTAAGAACTCAGCATTATGTGTGGGATTTATTCTAATCACATCATTAATGGATCCTTTTCAGAAAGGAACAATAATTCTGGAGTCCCTGACCAGTGGTAGGCGGAATTTGTTATAGGCTCTGACAAATAGAAAGATATAGTCAGGGCCGAATTTAAACCTGGTGGGCCCGAGACACTTCATAATCAGTGGGCCCCTCATACGCAGTAGTTAAAACACTGTAAATCACGAAATTTAGTCATCAAAGTCTATTCATTGAATGAAATTGGAACTGATAAATCATACATGGAAAATGCATAGAAAAGGTTAAATGAGTTATAGATCTGAAGTAAATACATGTATACATGAAAATACGTGCAAGTAAAACTCCAAGTAAGTCAAATTATAATGATCATGACTATACTATTATATGCGCTTTATTTTCCATAGATGAGAAGCATAAGCATATCAGAACTCTTTCTTTTAAGAGGGCATGTGATTTGCCTGATATTTGCTTGAATTATACTGATTAGCCTTAAATTTTCTACTGCTTTGCCCAAATAAGGACTAGTGGAACAGCCACCTTGCTCCCTTAGCTTGTGTGCCTATGATAACTATTGCTGATTCAACAATTTTTAGTTATTATATTTTTGTACAGAGGGGCTTTTTTTCCCCCCATTATAAAGCAAGCTCTGGATATAGTCCATCAAGTCCATCAAAATTTGAGTTTGTCATCAACACGTTTTCTTAGTGTTCTCTCCGGCACCTTTTTGTGTTTCAAGAATAAGGAGTCTCTCTCTCTCTCTGACTCTTCATCTTTCTCTCTGTCACAAAGAATAAATGAGAAATATTTTTCAATACACTGTGTTTACATTGTTCACCTTCTTCCAGCAGTTTCACAACATGTATTTTTGTCTACAGCCCTTTTTATAAACTATACCTCTAGAAATTGTCTTGTTTTGTCTGGCTAACTCAATAACATTGTAACTCAACATATGATATATTGATTAAGATTATGGCTTGACCTCCTAATACATAGAAAAATAATATTGGCTATGTTTGATTTCATGGTGGTTGTTCAAACAATTTTTCAATTGGCTATAAAATGGCTACCCTGATTGTAAATTGTAAAATTCTACACACTTGCACATTTGATCTTAAAAATGGCACACAACTTTTGTGCACTTCTTTTAACATCAAGTGAGCAAGTTTGTTGAAAACTCATGAAAGAGAAACAAAAGTTAATTCATAAATGATATTGGGTACTCAAGACACTCACTCACTCTATGTTAAAAGCAATAAATGTTATGCACTGTTTTTTAGTGAATGAATGTGAGGAACTTTACAATTTACAATCAGGGTAGCCATTTTATAGCCATCTACAAGCTGTTTGAATTAACCACCATAAAATTGAACATCAATATTTTTTCTTGTTCAAGATGAAATGAAGGGTTCAGCAATATAATTGCTTTGTAAAAAGTTAATCCTCTACCCCTCTACCCTTCTACCTCATCCAAATTTTGTGTTCTGTAAAAAATGTGAAAAAATTCTTTCAAAGAATAAAAATGAACCGGACTCTGAAATGACATCACAGAGTTTTACAATTTGAAACAGAAATTTGAGGTCCAGTTCAACGTTTATAGTCATATTGTAAATAGACACCTTCCTCAAAACACTTTAAAATGTTATAAATACTCTGGACATTTTGCATGCTCTAGGTGGGGTAGCTTGAATAATTATTATATTTATTAATTAGTTTTGATAAGTGCCTAAGAGCTCATGCTTCAACAAACATTCTCAGCGGTGTGTGCAATTTCTTTTGCAGAAAGAAAAAAAAGCAAACATTGACTGTACTTGCTTCACTGGCTTATTTTAAACTGATCAATATTTCAGGTGAACACTGTTCCAGTATTGATGCTTTCAAATCAATACTGGGTTGATATATTTGATTTTGATTATTAGATTTTATTTTGCTAATTATTCACTACCAGACTGGCTAAAGATCATACAAAATGGAGCACCTTCCTCACAAGGTACACAATGCAGGAGTGATTGAGTGGGAAATAATTCTATCAGGATATATTGCCACCATAAATTTTTACACCTCATAATCAAATCATTAAAATCATACATTTTCAGCCATAATTACTGATTATAAAATATTATTATTCAAAAGTTTTTTTGTCTTTTTTTAGATTAAAATTGAATATAATTTCCCGTAGGTTGAGTTTTTTCAGTAATTAAAAAATGCTCATTTGTCTGTTATAATTTCTTGGTTAGTAGTCTTGGGGTTAACACTGATATTTTCAAAAATATTCACCGCTCAAAGTGGTGAAACAGTTAGGGTATTTTTGTCTTTCAGTATGTCTCTTGTTTATATTTGGGTATGATAACTCCTGCCCATCTTCTAGCTTTATGATAGTAATCACTCTGTAAAAAACACAGCCCCCAATGAAACTAGAACACACAGAGAGTGCGTACCTCCACCAATACAGGTGCTTGAGCATGGATCCACCCAAAAAACTTCCATAGCTGCTGGTCCACTCTTCCACAAAATGTCATTTAAATTCATTGAGAACTTTTGGAGATATTGTGTGGCTGAAAACAGTAAGCTAGGACATGTTTAGTCTTGGCTGTTCTTTCTGTCTGTCTGTCCACATGATAGCTTTATGAATTTCAATGAAATTTTGTGAAGGATTGGGTGATAGTTTGTGAAAATTGTCACTTATATTTTGGAGCGGATCCATGCACATTTACTTCCTCTATATTGCAGCCATCAGTCAGCACCACACAATATCTTCAAAAGTTCTGTCTGTAATCATGATATCTCTATGAGTTCTGAATAAATCTTAATGGAATTTTATGGAAAGGTGGGTAATAGGCTTCAAAAATTTTGGAGCAGATCAATGCACAATTATCTCTCCTACATCCAAGCTGACTGTCTGCAACTGCAAAATATCCCCGAAACGTTATCTCTCTGTCCACAATATATCTCTTCTACATTCTTGCTCTGTGTCCAATTCACAGAATATCTTCAGAAGCTCTCTGCCCACATGATATCACCAAAAATCCCACATGAATTTCAGTGAAATGTAGCAGTAAAGTGGGCAATAAACTCTGAAAAAGTCTTGAAATTTTGAACTGGCTCTGGATGTAATTATCCCCCATGTCCTAGCCAACTGTTTGCAACTACACAATAGCTCTATAGGTTCTCTGTCTGTCCACACTATATCTCTGAAAGTTCACTATGAATATTGAATGAATGTTGTATAAGAGTGGGCTATAAGCTATTGAAGAGATGATCAAAGTTTGTAGTTAATCCATTCATAATTACCTCCCCTACGTCATAGCTATCAGTCAGAGGGTTTATGACATTTGATTGTAAATAGCTCAAAATGACTTGCTCTGAGGCATATGATTTTTAGTGCACTTTACGCAGCAACGATATACAATATGCCCATATGTGATTTTCCATTGAAAAAGTAATTAGGCCACAAAGCTGGGGAGGTTATCATTCCATTCAAAAAGAGATCACTCAACCCTTCCAGCTAGAATTCAAAACTGAATTTCTCCCTGAACTATAAGAGAACATTGAGCTCAATAACAAAAGAACGACCTCTCTGATAGAAGCTGCCAATGTTTGAGCCAAAGAGCAAGCAAACCATCAGTAAAGTCTCAGAAGAAACCAAGAATCTCATGGAAAAATATAGAAACCTCAAGCTATCAACAAGAAGAAGAGAAAAGATTGAAACAACCAAAGTAAACAAAACCATCCAAGAGTTACAAGGTGAAGATTACATATACTCAACGGCAGTCATTAAAAGCACTCTAAAAAAAATAGGATTTTTAAAATTATTAAAAAAGCTCTCAGTACAGGAAAAAGATAAATAAATAGTTTGTTTGAAGAAAATTGAGATCAAATAATGGATAGAGACTGAAGTGTTGGATGCGCTCAAGAATTCTATGATATTATAAGCCTACTCCACTGGATCTACAAAAATTTTATCAAAGTGATCACCAACCAAATTGACAAAACACTTGATGAAAACCAACCACAAGATCAAGCTGGACTTAGAAAAAGCTACTCAACCATTGAAGATCTCCATTCAGTAAATTGGCTGATTATAAAATGCCACTTGCTGTAGCATTTGTCAACATGAAAAGGCTTTTGACTCAGTAGAAATCCCGCAGGTCATTGATGCTATCATACAACAAGGTGTAGACCCTGTATATGTCTGTCTTGCAACATATATACCGACATAGCAGTTCATTCATTATGCAACATAAAGACTGAGTTTCAACTTGAAAAGGGGTAAGACAGGGTGATAGCAGCTCAACCAAACTCTTGACAGCCAGCTTTGTGATGATCATCTGAAGCCTTGACTGGGAAAACAAGGGAATCAGAATAGACAGCAAATACATGAGTAACCTCAGATTTGCTGATGACATCGTCCTTTTTGAAAAAAACCTTCACCATCGCCAAGTACTGCTAGATGAACTGAATGAAGAGGGCAACAAAGTAGGCCTTCACATGAACTTTAGTAAAACAAATGTCATGTATAATAACCACAAAAATCCAAATTGAAAATGCAGACCTGAAAAAAGTAGACCATAACAACTACCGAGGTCAGCAAATCTCTATGAAAATCCCAAAAGATGAAGATGTCAAGCAAAGTATCACTCTAGGATGCCAGACTTTTGGTAGAGAAATCTTCAAGAACAAGAAAAGAAAAAAAGAGAGGTTTACAACCAATGCATCCTTCCGATGATTACCTATGGAGCCAAAATGTGGAATTTGACCAAAAGATTGACCCTCAAACTGGGAACCATGCAATGTGCTCATGAGAGAATCATGATCAGCATCATATGGAGAGATAGGACAATATGACAAGACAACGAAGTATTTTGAAGAAAAAACTGGAGGCAGTGAGATCATAGAATCCTTTAGAAAACTCAAGTGGCAATTGGCTGGTCATGTTGCAGGAATGTCAGACAACCGATTTACATCATCATTCACAACCCTGATTCCCAGAGATCATATACAAAACTGTGGCCGACAAAATAAAAAAAATATCTAAACAAGTTCAGAAAATACTGGCTCTGAAACGTCCATGATAGAGAGGTCTGGCAAATCTTGAGGATTTTTCTATGTCCAAAGAAGGATGCTAAAAGGTTAATGATGATGATAAAACCATTTGTTGTACATTTTAACTATTTTTGTACACTTAATCATATCATTTTTCGTACACTCAATCAAATCATCTTTTGTACACTTAATTAAATCATTCTTTTGCTTTCGGGCCCCCAGGCCTAAGCATACTCAGCTAAATGGTTAATCTGCTACTGTATCTGCATTGTTATTATTCACAGTTGACTGCATTCATGTAAAGTTGAGAATATCTTATCACAGTTGACTTTGAGTTTGAATTTCTTCATCATTTGTAATCTGAACACACCACTGCTTAAAATATTCTTTTTTTAATTCTTTCTCTTTCTACTGGAGACTGAAAACATCAAAGATAATCATATAACCCTGAATTAGCTGCGTCACTTAATTCTTCCTTCCCTATCATCAAAGCGACAACTGATGACAGCAAATAAAAATCATGAATCAGTATAAAATAGAAACATTCAAGATCTTCTTCAAATGGATCAAGAAACTTTGCTGATGCATTGACAATGATTTTTGTAGAAGATGATTCTCTCTATCATAAAGATAAACATCTCAAGGAAATGATGATATCGACATTGTATCTGCGCTAGTTCTTCAAGAAAGACATGCTGGAGACTACATTCGACAATCAAATTATTAACGCACCGTTTCCTTTTGCGCAATACCTCAGAGGAAGAAGTAGGAATCTTGCCTCACGGTTGCAAAGTATAATTGCCTGCTATATGGAGTGAAATTAAATAAAAATACAGATGTTCAGGGAGAAAAAATTCTTTCCGCAGGAGAGAAGGGAAAAAAATGAAAGTGCTAGAATTATTGGAAATCTTTGATTGCTTTAAGGCTCAAAGCAATTTTTTATTACAGAGTACCAGTGAAACCTTCTTTATTGCTGTCGTATTACAAAATTCTGGAAGCTGGAGTAATATATTGTTATCCTTATTTTATAATAACTGCTCTTACAGTCTACTTAACACTATCTGAGCTGGGACTAAGTTTTTTAAGTATGAAATACCAGTGAAACCTTTTCTATTGCCAGCCTTATTACAAAATTCTCGAAGCTGGAGAGAAAAATGAAATAATTCACCAACTGACAATCTCAACAAGTCCTGCAAATATTCTTTTAATACTTGCTAATCCTGATGAAAAAAATTGCTCATATATTTGAATTTCTATGATTTTTCCAGAAAAGAAAATACTGAAATCATTTCACAGGAAGAGTCCATTGTTTCAAATGATTGATAGATGTTTTTAAAATGAAAGTATTACCTTTAAGTTGAAGAGTCCACGGTGATGGACAGAGAAACATAAAAATTTGTATTACTCAGTAGATTTTGCTATCATCGTTTATTATGGTATATTTGGTTGTTATATATGAAAGGTTATTTTTGAAAGATTAGGGATGACATAAAGCACAAAAAACTGACCTACTTAAAGCAATAAACTTTTTTCAACAATCCTCTTATAATAATATGTCATATCTATAAAATTCTATAGGTTTAATAGTCACAAATTCAGTAAAAGCACAGATTATGGCTCTCTTTTTATTGAACTTTTTATAACAAATATGAAGTTAATTTCTCCATTCTCCAAACTTACACTCTCAGTGTGGGATGTGTTGCTGTCATGGAGCATTTCAGTCAGGGAATAAGCTGAAAACTTGTCTCCAGGTTTCACAATATAATTGGCTTCTCTAAGGAATAAAATTGAAAAATAATATGAATGTTTAGGGGGTAAAAAAATCCTTTCTGCAGTAGAAAAGGGAAAAAATGCGAGTTCCAGAATTATTGGAAATCTCTAATTGCTTTAAGGATCAGAACAGCATTTTTTTTCATTAAAAATATCAGTCAAACTTTCTTGATTGCCAACCTAATTAAAAGTTTATAGTTTTTATACATGCCTGGTATACCAGGGAGCAACTACATAATGTAATGTTTTATAGCATACCAGACCTTGATACTTCTCATAGAAAAGTGTGGCATGCAAACAAATATATACATATATATATATGTTTCACTTTAGTTATTGTTATTAGATAACTTCATTTGTTTTTTTAAAAAAAGAATGAAATAAAGGATTTGTGAGTGATAAGGTAACTTGTGATATTTGATTCAAAATGTTTTATTGAAGCCTCAGAAGTGTTACATAGATTTGAGGCTAGTACTTAGACTATATATATATATATATATATATATATATGTACCCGTGATGTTCACAAACTGAATAAGATAGTATACAGTAATGAGTTTTGGGTTCTATAATATGAAATTACGAGTTATAAAGACACCATGGAATTTCCATGTTAATGCTGTTGAATTTTAACTCTCAAAGTTGAAAAATGACGGATTTTCTTTCACACAAGGCAACTCACAATTCTTTGAGAATTCAATTTATACACAAAACATCAGCAAATTAATCCATCTTCAAATGATGAAGGCAACTGTGAAATGCATGCTTGGGAGTAATATATATTTCATAAGGTAACTAGAATCCTGAGTAATTTTGTTCATGTTCTGATCGGAACAATAAAAATTGAAATCATTAATGAAATCATCCATGATTCTTGATGTCTATTGAATTTTTCTCGTAAGAAAGCGTTTCAATCCTTTACATATTGGAAAAAACCATCTATCTCAGTCTGTTCACATCTATCTATCTCAGTCTGTTCATATCTATTTGTCTGTTCATATCTATCTATTCATATCTATCTAACTCAGTCTTATCATATACATCTATCTCGGTTCATATCTATCTATCTATCAGTCTGCTCATACCTCAGTCTGCTCATATCTATCTCTGTTCATACATATCTCTCAGTCTGTTCATATCTCTCTCAAGCTGCTCATATATATATATATACACATTATATATATATATATATATATATATATATATATATATATATATATATATATATACTCCAGCCTGTTCATATATATCTATCTATCTCTGTTCATATCTATCTATCTCAGTCTGATCATTTTTATCTATCTATCTATCACAGTTTTTTCAATTTCCTTTTATAAATATCTATAAGCAGGCCACATATAGACATTTGCACCATCTAATATCTATCAAATTTCACCCACAGCTTTAAAACAGACTTTGTTGTTTACTGTTGTTTATTGTGTCAACCCGATTTATTCCTTTAGTCGTCAAAGACGTAGATTTAAATTAGGTTAAAAACCAACATAAAAAAATATGAAGAAAAAGATCAATTTCATCACGTCAGGAGTTGAACTGAAGCAAAGCTAGATTTTTAGTTTTCAATCCTTTTTAAAAAAATTATCATTTTCCTTCTATAGATATCCCTATGATTTTTTATTTTTAGAAAATAGTCTTAAACTAATCAAACTAGCTGCAAACGAGGCCCTCCTTGCCTTCTGCTAGTTGTCCACTTCATATGCATAGACAAACATAATATATGAGTTATATTACACACAGTTTATGTATGGTGGTTTAGTGACATTTCACTCCAATTTACAGTGAATGTTTTCAATTGTAAAAACATTTGTCAAAGTAGCATTGTGGTTTATGTATAAGTAATGTAAGGTTCAAAAGGATTATGTTTAATGGATAAGAAAAATCAATAAGAACCTTTTGGAATTTGAAAAAAAACACTGTATTAAACTGATGCTCCCATTGGTGACCATAAGCGTAGCACTTTTGAATTATATGATAATAGACAGATGCCGGGGGATATGGTATTTACACCATTCTATCTGTTTCTTTTCAGTCATTTCTTGAAATCTATTTTTTGTTTCCTCAAGTCAAACTTTAGTACATAGTTGGAGTTGTATTTTTCTGCCCATAACAAGAACAACAACACTCCTCGCCAAATTTAGGGAAGTAAACTCTTCACAGGTTGTTTATCATGTCATGTCAAACAAAATCAATGTATGAAATTAACATTTCCTTACTGTAATTTGAAATCACAACCATGTAATTTGAAAGCAGCGCTCTAACCAACTTGAGAAAAATGATAAATCTCATTTACCTACAAATTCATTTATCATATATACGATACAAATATTGCAGTAATCATCTTCAATTACAATAGAAATAAGAGGGGAGCTTGACCCTGCAGCTGTTAGACTTGTCTCTTCTTTTTCCTCATCTCAAAACCCAAGGTTGGAATTCTCGATAAGAGAATTTCCCATCATCTATATCCTCTCATATTAACCAACCAGAGATGGATTTACAATTAACATGTTTAGCAAATTGGTAAATAATTGCAGCAACTCACTTTTTTCTATTTACTTTGTACTTATTTTGCATCATCTTTTACTAGTCTATTGTTTTAAATTTCTAACTTATTTATTTGGATTATCATTCCAAAAATTTTCTATCAAAAGAGTAAAGCTTAAAAAGCAAAGAGAACAACCTTATCAAATTAATTATTCAAAGTGATATTAATCAATACTTACATTCATTTTACAATAATGATACTGGCTGTGGTAAAGTTTAATAGCTCTACTGATACTACTGTAGGTAAAGGGCCAGCTCTTTAAACCAAAGACAACTAAATTGGCATCACTGGAATGGATCAATAAGACTCAAAGTTAGCATATGCCAAACTCCCCGATCCAAAATTTCTCTTAATAAGTTTTCGATGATGTTTCAAACATTGAATGTCAATGCAATCTGTTACGCAATTCTGTGTATTTATCATCAATTTTTACACTCATGGAATATCAATTCTGTTATGCAACACCCAGAAGCCTGAAGCATAAAATAAGGTAATCAGGAACAAAGCATGGAGAATTCAGATTAAAAGATATTTTGATTATTTTAAGATGGGGTACACTATACGAGACCTTAATAGACCAAGGTATCTAAGTGGATTATTTGCATTGGTGGTGCAATGAGTTGGTCTTTGCTCGTAAAAACTTTCATCAAAACAACAATATCTACTTTCTTTTGGTAAGAGAAACATGTCAATCAATGGAGAATTAATCAAGGAACAAGTTATGATCAGTTATTTCCATAACAACAATTTCTAATTTTTTCAAACTTTTGTAACTTTTGATCTAATGAGTGGATTTTGGTCAAATGAAGTACTTTGTGCTGTGCAAAATACCTTCATTTTTTTACAATAACTTTCAATAACGAATAAAAATAAAACAGGAAATGGTCTAATTTTTTGGCATTTGTTTCTTCCTGATTTCAGAGCGGATTAAAAAAACCAGGCCATGGAATCAAAATTTCATTGGGTGAATTATAACATGAATTTGGGAAGGTAGACTAAGGGAGATAGCCATAAGATTTCTCATGACATAATCTACTGATAGGAAAATTTAATAAAAGCTAAATCTATTCCTAAATTTTGATTGAGTTTCCTTATAGTTCACCAAAAAGATAATTTTTGACCAAAGTATAAAAAAAATTATCCAAACTTTCATTTTTTTGTAAATAAAAAAAACATGGGTAAATTGAACTGTTTGAATGTTTTGGGTTTTTTTCTGGTTGCCCCCAAATACATTGGTTATTAGTCTATCGAGCATCAGCAACAACATGAAATCTAAGAACACTTTATTGGCAAATTCGAGGCCTGTATCATTTAATAAAAATCATTGTCAACTAATTAGAAGCCTGAACCCTTCTCCCCACCACAAAGAAATAATTAAGAAAGTCACAAAAAAATCAATTTGATATTAGTGTGCTAAAATTGATTTTTCTAAAAAAACACATAGACAAAACTTTGATTATACCTAAGATAAAGTCAACATTAACAACATTAGACAAAATATTGAAAACAAAGAATTTTTTTCATAATGACTGTCCCACATCAGCCATAGAGATGCCAATCTATTGGTTTTATAACTAGATTTTTGTGAGATCTCACAGGGTTATCAGCACTCTCCAACAAGATAAATCGGAAAAAAAAGTCAAGACTGCAAAGTGTTGAAGAAGAAATGAGAGTGTACATGTTAAGTGTCCTTTCTACAGATAAAGAGGCAAATCCAGTCAAACACATGTTTCCCATCTGGTTTTTTCTAATACACATTAATGTAATTACCAAAAGGTTTCACATATTAGTATACATATATATACATACAATACAAATCAGGAATATAATATAATATAATATAATGAAATACCTGATGTGTGATGGGTTTATTTCATGAAGTGCTCGATACATTCAATATTGAACATTAAGTTGAGATAGAGTAAAGCTTAAAATATTATGAAATAGAGGATTTGCAAATCCTTTATTTCATTACATATATATATATATACATTATATATATATATATATATATATATATATATATATATATATATATATATATATATATTTCCACATCCTATTAATGGCCTAATTTATACCAATTTATATTCATATTTCAGTGGAGTAAAGAGTTTGTATGCAACATAAGTCAAATATTTAAAGTTTGAGAATCACTCCTCCATAGAGATTTAGCTACCAGTCATGATCTGATAGGTTATTTCTTCTGTTCGTCCTGACTTTACTTACTTGGAGTGTAGTACAGTCATTGACTTTTTACAATCATTACAGGGAGAAGAGGACAAAGAATTGAAAACTAGTTCCCAGGCAATAAAAACTGTAAGTTTTAAGAGGTCGTCAGACAAATTCTCTCTTGAGTGTTAAAAGAAGTTTCTTGTAGAACTCAAGAGGCAATAAAACTCTGCATTTGCTTCAAGGCGATTCTCAGACAGTTAACTCCAAAGACATTTTGATTTCACTTCTCAGACAGTTCATTCATTCATTCATTCATTTCTTGTCGCTTACAGCCATGCCAGTCAATATGATCAGGGGAGAAGGTGGGCCTATGGTTTGCATATTTAGCATAGGTCTCTCCATTAGGAGGATCAACGAGATTACCGCAGAAAGCTATTTATGATCCTTGCCAGCTTACGGCACCTTTGTGGGCCAAAATGCATTATATCAGATGAGTAAATTTACATATGTATGACCAAAATAGAAACACAAATAAAATAATATGTTTTTGCTTATGTTTGCATCTTAGATCAGTTGATTCATTCAATGATTCTTGGGAAACTTCTTTGCACAAAAAAAGATTCCAGCATATGTGTTTGGCTTCTTGTCTTGCAAATCATTTTATATCTAATTCAGGAATATAGGATAATAGAAAATAGGATAAGCCTGTGAAAAAAGTAGCTTTTGACCTGATGGATACAGGGTCAAGAAATACAGTAATCAAACCAGTTTTGCCTGTTTAGTCATTGAATTTGGTCTTGTGTAAAAGTTGTTTTTGTGAACACCAGATGTATTATTTCCAAAGCCAAGCTTAGTCAGGCACAAAGCCGCAATAATAAGGAAACAATGAAAATTGAATTCACTACCCTGGTTAATAGTGGACAATAGTTTGCTAACAATCACTTTACAACAGGTGCCCTGACTGACTCCTCTACTATTCAACCTCTCAACTCAACCAAGATACACATTCTATAAATCAGAGAAGTACTCAGATAAAAGCAAGGAATGGTAATTTAAGGCAAGAACCTGCACTTATTTCTGGACCTTCTGGTCCAGATGAAAGAAAAAAAGATCAAATGGAAATATTCTTGGAATGTCTAACATATTTAAGGGAATTACTTCAGGAATTTTTTCTATTAAATATTTATCAAGAAATGTCTTCAAAATATTCTAAATGATTAACATTTTTCTTTTATCATTCTTAAAAACAAAATTATTGAATCAAACTTTAAAATTGCTTTCTTGTGATTCGTTCCATTAACCAACTGAACTATGCAAAAAACCCAAACAAACAAACAAACTATTACTTCTCTCTGATTGGTCCTTGAAAAGGTTTTATCAGTTATATATTATTTAGTAATAACATTGACATTGCCAACAGTATATAACCTGGTTGAAAAATAATGATCTTTTACTCACAGGCATTTTTCATCAGCTTTTCATAAATCAAAAAAGAGACAAGTAACAAAAAGAAAGAAAATTAACTTTCCAAAAGGATACAATTGATTTTTGAAAATTTTTTCCTCCATTCATTCCTTGAAAACAAGAAATCTTCTGCAATGAGGTTGTATTCTTTCATTTTCATTTTCTGTCTGACTGCCATGAACATCACCAGTGATGTTGCTAAAGATTTGGGCACCCAGGGATTTTGTCTCCTTCACAGCGTTCTCCAATATTTAGTGAGATTTGATGAAATAGGAAAATGTGCAATAAATAGACATGCACTTGCAAGTGATCTGATAAGAAACATTCCCCAAAGGCTGAATTGTCATTTACTCAATTCATCTAGATACAAGTATACCCTTATTGCATAATGTCAGCAGAACTATTTATAGAGCTTGTAAGCCCCCTCCCACTAGTGGTTAGTCAGTGAGGGATCAAAATAGCCCCCCTCTTCTGGTATGCCTCTGAAGCTTTGTCAGTTCATTTTTCAACATCAATCCATATTTACCATCAGTAAGCAAATTTCTTCTTTACAGAGAGTAAACGATTAGTGCTGCTTTGTAAGACTTCACTTTTCAAGTTTTATATACGTGGATATCAATGATATTACTCACAACAGGGCTGTACATCTTATCCCTGCCACTTCTTAATACTACTAGTTCTCAAACGCAAACAAATTCCCTGTCATTCCTTGCCTTTCAATTATGTTAAAGAAGTAGTAGTATCAAGAATGGCAGGGAGTTACCTTATGTTTGGGAACCAGTAGTATCAGGGAATGCCTGGGATAAAAATTATTGTGACATCAAAACATGCAACCTGGTTAGAAATTAGTGATATTTTACCTGGGGAATTTTTATCATTTTTTTTACTGATCAAAAGGAAGGAAAGACATGAAAAAGAAAGAAAACAACTCTTCTTCTTTCATCAATTCAACAACTCCTACAGATATTTCTTTCTGTTCTACTTACTTCATAATAACTGAAGACATTTTTCAGAATTATGTCATGTTTTTGTTTTCATTTTTTGAAGAGGTACATGTAATCACTTGTGTCTATCTGTCTATAGAATTTATCTCAAAAAGTTCTCAATGAATATCAATGATTTTATCTAGAAGGGTAGGCCATATGGTAAGAAAGAATTGGTAACATTTTGGAATGGATCCAGGTATTTATCTTCCAATCTTTCATACTTTTATGTATTCACACAAAATTGATTTCCCTGATTTTAACACCTAGAAGTGAAAAATAAAAAGTTCATCTTTGTTTTATTACTCAAAATTGGAGAAGAAATCTTCCGATTTTGACACCAGGAAGTTAGAAAAAAAAAAATTTCCAACCCATAAAATTGGAAAAAAATTGCCTCTTTATTTTGACCCGTTAAAGTGGAAAAAGTCACCCAGTTTTGACATCCAAAATCTCCCTACCTGATTTGATTCCTCAAAATGGAAAGAAACATTCCCCTTGATTTTGACTCTTGAAAGGGGAAAATTCTCCTACGAATTTGATGCTTATAATTGGAAAGTGAAAGTTCACCATTGATTTTGTACATCAAATTTGTAAAGAAATCTTCCCCGTAATTTTGACCCCTAAAAGTAAAAAAGATCTTCCCTTTCAATTTTGACCAATAAAAATGGAAAAGAATTTCAACTGATTTAAATCAATAAAAATGCAAATAAACTTCCCCATTGGATTTTAGCACATAAAAAATAAAACAAAAATCTCTCTCCTCGATTTTCCCCCTTGAAAGTGGAAAAAAACCCGCCTTGATTTTAATTTTTTGGAAATAGAAAAAAAATCTTCCTTGGATTTAGAACTGCTAGGAGAAGGAAAATTACCAAAACTTATCTCCCTAGAATTGAAAACAAATATCCCCTGGATTTACAAGTGAAAAAGTATCCTCCCTGGATATACCTTTAAAAGTGAAAAATAAAATGGATTTCCCTCCATATAATTTACATCTTCTCCAATCCCAAAATTTCGTGTTATGGAAAAATGTACCTTAGCCATACTACATCAAAGATGCATCAATCAAAACAGAAATAATTCAAGGTATTCATGTACCACAAATAAACATCACGATGTTAAAAAAATTGTTTAAGCTTCTGAAAATAAAGAACGCAACATTTACATCACATTTTGATTCCACGTATTTGATTTGAAAAAAACAGAAGAATAATAATATTCCTTTATTACATCATTAAAGTGAGAGATCATTTTAGTAAGATGAACAATCATGCAAATCGCCCCCACCTTCCGAATCTAACCGTCCTAATAACACATTTTTCTGAATTTATATTCATATTTCAGTGGAGTAAAGAGTTTGTATGCAACATAAGTCAAATATTTAAAGTTTGAGAATCACTCCTCCATAGAGATTTAGCTACCAGTCATGATCTGATAGGTAATTAATTTGCAATAAACATTACTCAGCATAAAATCCGTAACCAGCAAAAATTTCAAGGGTTTATGTCGAGTAGTTTTGGAGGTAGGTGAGTACATACAGATGGACTTCTGAGGAATTATAGAATTTGAGGGAAGATTCAGGAATTTATTTCCATTACCTCACCCCCATCATAAATATTTGTTAACAGATTTTCATTCAGTTCTTAGTGACAACAGTGTTGACTGTGGTATGCACTCTCTGGATGCCCTCTCGTTTGTCTGACTGCGTCTGGCATGAACATCAACATCAAATATTAGAATTGAATCAATTAAAAAAAAATATTTTTGATTTTTCTTACATTCCTTCCTTAATGATGAATTTTGTTATAAACTGAAGGCATTTTCTGAAATTTAGTCAATTTTTTTTATTTTCATTTCTTGTGTGACTGCTACAGTCATGAACATTGCAGACAGTTTATTTTTCAATGTCAATCCGTGGTTGCTATCACGATGCAAATTTCTTCTTGGCAATGAGAAAAAATACACTTCCTTGTAACGCTTTACTGATTAAGAAATTCTTCTCAACAATAAAGTAGTCCTGGTGATTGGTGCACTTCGTGATAATAGCATAAAACTTGTCATAGTGATACTTTGGGTGTACTGAAGTATTTCAGACATGGAGATTTTCTGAAACAGACTTTCCTCAGTAGGCAATATTTCTAACCTAGTAAGCCTATACATCTCTCCTAATGAAGCACAACTTCCTGTATCCATCCAAAAATTGTTATCTTTTGACTCACCTTTCCACAAAATCTCATTGAAATTGATTGAGAACTTTTGGAGATATAGAGTGGAAAAGCATGAGTGGATGCAGAAACAGAAAAACATTTTTTTATAATTTTCTACATTCGCTCCTGTCCCTCTATAGAATATCTCAGGAAGCTTTCAATCAATTTTGATGAAATTTTGCAGAAGGGTAGGACACACTGTAAGAGGGAAGGAACTCAATTTTATGGCAAATTCAGGTATTCATTTTTGATTGAGAGATTTTTTCTGATTTAATATTTTATAAATTTCTGTATTCGTTTGTGTCTGTCTACTAGATTACTTCAAAAGCCCTCAACGGATTTCAATGAAATTTTGTGAAAGCATAAAGCACATTGTAAGGAAAATCTGACTGAATTTTGGATCCAGGTATTTGTTTCTGATTGAGAAATATTTCCGTGGGTTTCTTTCATAAATTTCTGTATTTGCTCATATCTTTAAACACGATATCTCTAGAAGTTCTTAATGAATTGTGATATAATTTTGTGGAAGAATAAAGCACGCAGCAAGGAAGATGTGATTAAATTTGGGGGTTGATGTAAACATTCGTTTTGATTGAAAGGTATTTTTGCATTTTTCTTAGGGGTTTTCTTCATACATTTCTATATTCACTAATGTCTGTCCACACAATATCCCCGGAAGTTCTCTATGAATTTCAATTAATGTTTTTTTGAAAGTTAGACCGTTGAGAAAAAGTGATTAAATTTGGGTGTGGATCCAAGAACTTATCTATATAGAGTGTCCTGCTGTATGAAATCATCCATAACATGAAGTATGTCTTTAATAAGGCCTTTGTGCACTGTCTTTAAAATTATACCTCTCAAGTGGTCAGACTCTTGTTTGTTTTATTTGATACCCCACTCCTTCTTTTTCTTCTTTCTCAGTTTTTCTTTTTCAATTTTATTCTTGCTTTTCTTTTCATTCCTTTTTTTTACAATTTCTCTCACTTTATCAATCATAATAACCAAATGAGTTATTCTGCATGTCCCATGCAGAGGAGTTTTGGAAGAATATCATCTCGCTCTGTCAGTCCATATTTGATTCCCTGCAACTTCTGGCTTTTCCCAAAGAGATTTCAGACTGGATGAAATTTTGAAGAGATCTCTGTTGTTATTGCACTAGGTAAGCAATTTCTTAGTTAATATTAAATGGCTGGATAAACAGACCTTATAAATGTAACTCTATACAAAGTTATGCTTATATCACCAATCAATGAAAAAAAATTGAAAACCTTATTTATAAATCACTCCACTCAGAAAATTTACCAGCTGGGAGAAAAACTCAGAAAATTTTCAGGAATAGAATGATTTTTAACATCTACTTTGCAATGAATTAGTGATCGGTAAGAAATACACAAATAAAATATTCAAGAAGCTCTCCTTCAAGTGATTCTGTAGAAGCATTTTCCAACATATCCAGAAATTGATTCAATAATGATGGCTCTCCAGATTCCTACCATAAAAATATATTTCCAACTTGATAATCTCAAATATCACTGACAGTTTTGCAAAATTAAGACTTGGAAATGATTTTGATAACTCATCTCTTATCTTCATGAAATTTAATGAACTCATGATCAAACTCTAATCTACCATATTAGTGCAAACATTTTATCATGAACTAGCAACATACCTTCTAATTGTATGCCCTGTTTCTCTCTCTCTTTTTCACAGTCTTTGTATTGCAATTAATTCTGTCATCAGAACCCGATTTCCAACTATGATAGATGGATTCACAGATTGATACATTGTTTTTTATAATGGAGATTGTGTGCAAAAATAAAACTATCCTTCAAAACAAAACTAAAAATCATGAAACACCAGTGATAATGATAAATGTTACCTATTCCTTAATAAAGAATTTTAAATTCACTCAAGAAAAGCAACACAAAAAATCATCAAAACAAGTGTTTTCAAGTTTTTGACATTTTGAAATAGATCTTAATATTGTCATGATCATCAGCCATTCCTAGTCCACTGCAGAACAAAGGCCTTTACCAGCCTAGCATGACTGTACAAACCTCTGTCATGTCCTACTGACAAAACTTTCCATTCCAAGTCCATTTTTATACCTCCTACAGTGATTGCTATCCCTTAGGAACCCGTAGACCACCAAAATTTTCCGCCATCTTTTATTCTTCCTTTTTGCTATGTGTACTGCCCACCTCCATTTTTGTCACTTAATGACTTTTATGATATCTTTCACTTTGGTCTGTTCTTTGATCCAAGTTGACCTCTTTATATCATTTGGAGTTATTCCCAGTATTGCGTTCTCCATTGATCTTTGAGTTTATTTCCAAGTGATCTTCTTAGTTTCCATGTTTTGTCATAGTTTGTATTATACATTTATTGAATATTTAAAGTTTTGTTCTGAATGTATAGACAAAAATAAAAAGCTGAAATATGAAGTTGAAAGAATGAATGTTATTGAGAGCCACACCAGTGACTGCAAAATATTTTGGTTAGCAAATATGTAAATGGAGCAAATTTCACAGACATGACATGTTTTTTCATTCTTCAGATCAATGGCTGACAAAATCCATGAAGTTTCTATCGGGTTTTAGCCTTAGTAGTGATGTCTGCATTTGATTGATTCAGGTCAATATCTTGGGTGGATATCTAATGCCTCTCATTCAATGATCTGCTGAATGGGAAGAAAATGGAAAAAAAATTCTGCAATATCTTCTTTGTGCTCAAGATAAAGCAAGCAACTGACTTCAGGAAGAATGTTTGGAATGTATGGCTATAATCTCAACTTTGTTTACTTCTGCCAACAAGGTTGAAAGAGGTATATGTATTCACTTGTCTCTGTCTGTCGATATTTTTTTAAATTCTCACTGAATTTCCATGACATTTTGTGGAAAGGATTGGCCATGAGGTAAGGAAGAATTAGTAAAATTTTGAGGCAGATCCAGGATTTTTTTCACTGTTACCTCTTATTCCCAAAAGCAATATATTTCATTCAGTTCTTAGTGGCAAATGGGGTTGGCAGAGTTATTTACTTTCTGAGTTCATCATCTTATTGATTGTTCAAACATAAAGTTCATAATCAATAACAGCAGAAAACTGAAATAATATTGCAACATTGTTTCAAGAGAAGGTTCTCCAAGGTCTGTCCAGAAACTATCCAACAAAAAATAGTACCAAAAAAATAGCCTACTTAAGGCAATAATACTTTAATTCCCTTCAAAGTACTTCCCTCTAGGACCTCACACACATATCCCAGCACCCCATCCACTTTATAAAACAGTTTATTAAGTTCTTTTTCAGGATTGCCATCAGATGCCTTGTTGCATTTTCTTTAATCTTTTGCAAAAATGAAACCTGTAGAAGATGTGAAGAATCACTGACCCAGTCATTTTGACTGCAATGACCTCACAGTGCATAAACTCATATTCATATGACCAACAGTGGAACTTGCTTTCACAAAAACAATAATTACAAACTCAGAGATTGTTAACAGACAGTTTTTTCACAGTAAGATGTCTAATATATTAAGCAAATGCACGTGTTACAATCAAGATCATCAAAAGATCAATTCAGGTCAAGTAACTTAATTTGTTAATCATTTACTATAATATGTTTGATAACTTTTATACAAGAATGGTATTTTAGCAATAGTATAAATTATAACTCCTGCTGCTGATAGGCAAATAATTGGCAAAATTAAAACTGTTGGTTGAACGTTTACTGCAATCGATGTGAATATTCTAATTGGTATTTAGTGTTGATGGAGTTGTTAATGGGAAGTTTTCTATCATCAAACAAAAACATCTGTATGAAGAATGAATCTGTGTTTTAATTTCAAAATTCCAAATATTATTGTAGAAGACAAACTGAATAGAATTATTCGGCAATTATAGAAACTGATTCACTTGTAAAGAAATGATTGAAATGTTTGAATATTTGAAAACTAAATTTCTTTAGCTGATAAGCCAAATAAAAAGCGCACTCAGTTGCACCTCTACTTACTTCTAAAATGAATTAAGATAAAAAGTCCATAACCTTTCATCATAGCAAATAGAGGACTGAAAATGATCCAATGACCCATATGGGCAAATTGGGTTGTTGCTCAATACTACACAGACCTTTGACACGTGTTCCAGAACACAGCAGATACTTAGATAAGGCCAGAGGGTACATATTCGAAATGTGAAAAAAAAAATTACAAAGACAAGGAAATTGATCCAAACAAACCACATACAATGATAACCCCACAAGAACTCTCCCTCCTCTTCCAATACAAGGACATTGTAGCATACAGGCCTCACTGGCACCTGAGGCTATGCAAGACATAGAATACCCTACTGTATCATTGTTCACATAGCCAAGCCATGACAAAGACTTGAAATATTTGCTGCTTTTATGACGCAACCCAATGACACAGTGATATTTGTGAATTGCTTGTCATCCTTTAGAGAAAAACATGTTGTTCTTTCTGTTCTTCATTGATTGAGTCTTCCATTCTGAGAGTCATGGAACAGTAGCGTCTTCACCAGGAAACTAGGGCATAGCAGATTTTTTTAAAAATGCTTTGTTATAGATATTGGCTTTGAGGCAAGGAATGTTACACATCAACATCTATAATATTATTCTGTTTGTCCCAAACTACCTGTATTCAAATGTTATGCTTTGAGTAATAGCACTAGAGACAGGTTGGGTAGTAAGAAAGAAGAAAGAGAACAGACAACAATGTGGTTAGGTAGTTTGATAAAAGGGTTGGAAGATAGCGGACAGAAAAGAAAGGTAGTTTAATTAGAGGGTAGGAAGAGAGAGGGTAGATTTAGGTAATTTAATGAGAAGGCAGGGAGAGGAAAAGATACTGGAAAAGGGTGAGAGAAGAGCAAAGACTTGAGATAAAGGATTATTTTAGCTGTCAACATCTGTGCAATTTTCATGTTTTATATTATTCTCCCAACCTGAGTGAATTTATAAGAATCAATTTATTCAGACTTTACATGACCTTGAATTATCTGAACTCTTACTTAAGTCAGTATTTTCCATGCACTGGTGTATAACACTCACCAATAATTTGGCAAAGAATGCTTATGAAAAAAGTGGTTTCTGGTAAACGTATATTTTATATATTTTTATATATTTTATACTCCAAACTTGGTTTATTGTATTCATAGTCTAATCTTATGATCATATATATTCCATTCAGGGGTCATCTGGGGACT
This sequence comes from Thysanoteuthis rhombus, assembly GCA_963457665.1. NCBI lineage: Eukaryota > Metazoa > Mollusca > Cephalopoda > Oegopsida > Thysanoteuthidae > Thysanoteuthis > Thysanoteuthis major. The sequence goes on from CAUOPZ010000392.1 coordinate 57,310, forward strand.
AGTTTGCCAAACAAGGGTGTTTAAGTGTTAGTCTAGTACTGGTAACTGGTAAAGAAGGGAATTTCATGCTGAGTAAAGTTTACAAACAAGCCATATGCCCCAGAACAAGCCATTTTGAGCTATTTAAAATCAAATGTCTTGAATCTTCAAAAATCAAAACATCTGTGTTTATAGTCATAACATCAGGGAGGTGATTGTTGATGGATCCACTCAAAAATTTAATCACTTCCCCCATAGTCTACGGCTCATTTATCCACAAAATGTAATCATAATCCATTCAGAACTATTGGGGATATCATAGCACCACAACTCTATTGTGGGAAATACAGTATTTTGATGATTACTTTTTCATTAGTTTTTCTCTTCTCTGATCTGTTTTCTATATCAAAACATTTTATAATTGTTGAAGCAAGCAAGTCCTTTTAAAAATAAATTTTCCTCTCCCCGTGAAATTGACACTAACCATGTACTAAAGGAGGAATCAAGAGGCCTGGTTGCTCTATAATTTACCTTCACATTTGTACCTCTTGAAGTGTAGATATCACAATGTTCCCGCTAATATTTAGTTGCACAAAAATCTTACATTGTGCAAAGTTTTTATCAGAGGAAAAAAAAAGTTGCACAACAAAATATTCTGACAAGTTAATAGAACCAATAATCTAGGAAATTATTTTCAAAAAGTATCATCAGAATATATCATTATCATATATATAATTACATGAATTTAGTTGACATTAAGGAAAGTAAACAATTATTGTGCGTAAATTGAAATTTATTTCATTGATGTGTTGGCTCCTTTATTTTTAGTAATGATCAGTCATGAAAATAATTAGATATGAGTTTTAGATACAAAACTCTAAATTTAGCCACATATACAAAACATCACTTCCTCCATCTACTCCCTCTAAAAGCTCTGAACTCATGTGTTCATTCACTCATTTGCCCCACTTTTCTTAGTCAATTACGTCCTCCTGTTCTTATCCTTTCTGTCTCTCTAACCTTGCGATTAGTGTATTTTCCATTCATTGACCATAACTATATATATTGTCTTTTGTCACAAATCTTCCTTGATGTGAGAATCTACGGGAACTTTTAGAGCTACTCAACGCAAACATAACAACTATTTCACTTTTCCTATTTTTGGCAACACAATGCAAACATTGTACTTAACACTTTGTCCATTCAGCTCTTTCTTGCACCTTAACTGAACCAACCACCTCTTGATAATTTAGCCTTGTTAAACTTACCACTTATTATTTCAGACACTACTAATCAGGCTCCATTCAATAGATGAACCAAACGACATTAGACCCATTATGTCAAGTGTTTCCGTAATTGATCATTCTCTCCTATATTTCATTTCAATGTATAGCAATAACCATCTAAATTAACAGTATTACTTTCGGTCTTGTATTATTATAAGTGTCTCTTTATTAAATGTATGCTTCATTTGTTTGTCTAAATATTCATATGTGTCTTCATTACAATCATTTTTACTCTCCATACCCATACTCACACATGACATGCATATTCTCCATTCTGTCATGGTGACAATCGTCTCTTTCTCTCCTTCAACATTTCTGGTGATGTCAGCATGCAGCGGGAAAAACTAAACATGTGGAGACAAAATCCTTTGTCTTCCACAACTACACAATCTTGTCACTACAGAAATCAACAGCCATTACTAATTTCCCTCAGTCACTATAGGAAGCACCTATAACTGATGCCCTTTCAATATAAATACAATAGTGTCTAACGTGTTTAACTGTTGGGCTTTATCAAAGTGGTAAATTTAAATGAAGCAATATTCAAAATATCCACTTATTTTAAGCAGCAAGGGCGATGCCAGGGGTGACACTATTAGAGGCCTGACACTATGCCTAATTTTAAAAAAATGGTATATTTGTTAATTTGATAAATTAAAATTGACTTGGCCTTGTTAACTCTGAAGTGATGTGCAATAATTTGCTTTGTGCCCCACAGACCTTGAATTTAAGGTTTTGTGATTCTTCAAGACTTTTCAGAATTGTTGTCAACTGAAGTCTTGGTGAAAAGAAAGGGATACATCTGGAAGTGGAAGGTGTTTGGTAAATAAAAAGTAACTTTGGTATTTGTCGCATTTAACGAAAATTGTTTGGTAAAATCCAACGGCAAACCAGTTGTACCACATTCTGTTTTTTACCTTATTTTTGACGATTCGGTAAATGATTACAAGAAGAAGAAGAAGAAGTAGAAGAAAGCTCTTGACACTATCCTAGTTTCATTCATGGTGTAGCCTTTTGTGGCTTTTAGTTCAAAATCTAATTGTAATATCAGTTCCTCACACGCCAATGAAACATACCATTAATTTCCCATTATCATTGTTGTATTTTTATTATTTTGTACATGAATTTCAATTTAATTTAATTGGAATTTTTGACAAAATGTGAGTCATGTAATCACAGTGGATGAGTGGCAAATACTAAGTATTTGGAAATTGTTAAGAAACAATAATGCTTAAATGGATAAAATTGTATTTGAAAAATCAAAATTAGAATGCATGAAGAAAAGTTATAGAGGATTTTATGAACATAATTTTAGAAAATAGCGGATTATGTTTTTGTGCTGTTAAATGGTTCATTGTTATGAGTGTTTATAGTTATTTTAGAATAAGGGAATTAAAAGATGTTTTGTCTCCTTCAAATTGATTATAATTACGTTTACTGATTGATGTTCTTTGTTGTTTTAGTATCAATTTGAATGTGAAGTGATATGTTGAAAAATCCTTTGTCCAATTGTTTACATTCTTGGATTACTGCAGATTCTATGAAAAAAATTGTTTCATTTAATTTTGTTCTCTTTTTATTAACTGTCGAAATTATGTCCCTTTTCTTACAATGATTAACGAGAGCATTGAGGTTGTTGTATTACCACAATACTCTCCAATGTACGAATAAACGTTTTTCAGAGGTCTTATAGACCCACCAATATAATTAACGTGATAGAGTACTTTGTGAATTCCAGCAACAGAGTTATTTTCACTGAGCGGTTTTTTTATTAGGATTTTGATTAATTTAGAAGTCGCAGTTCTATACTTATATATCCATATTTGTTAAATCTATCGTAGTTTGTTATTGAGTTTGCTGGTAGAACTATGCACCCTTTATTGCCCGTGTTATCAATTTTTATACAATTTACCAACAAATTCAATAACAAATAAACAATTAATTTAGCAAATATGAACATACATTACTGATTCTTCACAATTTCGAAATACTTTTTATACTGTTGTGATAATGTAAAATATATCTGGTTATCTAAGTGATCATCACTTAGATAACCAGATATTTTGAATATTGTTTAATTCAAATTTACCTCTTTGATAAAGCCAAAAGACAAAGCATGGTAATGAAAAAATTCTAATTTACATGCAATTATTGTTTTCTCTCTTTATTGTCAACTAAATTCAGTCAGATATATTATGTCTACCAACAGATCACATAATTATATGTATGACTATTAATTAATATGTAATGTGTGTGCATGTAAACAGCTCAGAGGGAACTATGATCACAATAGGCAAAGTAATATTGTTTGTGATGTAAGCAAACGACCATGATGTCCATAGTTGACTTGTTCAGCAGGAAATCAAATAAAAGGACACTTCCAAACTGCCAGGGGAAGTCATCAGTCTCCAAGGATGGTGATAACAAGCCAGACGTGATGGTTGGGCTTTCTCTTCCTATCGGATTTGGCCTGGAGAGCTTGTGTGGCTTTGGCAACATTCCAAGTTATAGCCACCAGATATGGCCCATCCATTCCCTGTACAAAAGCTAATGCTATTTGTAGCTTTCCTGCCCCAGGGGTAAGTCAATATTTTGTCGTAGATCATGTCAGTTGTGTAATGGAAATGCCATCAGTAATTTGTCAGGATGGGCAGTCAATATGAATTGGCATATCGTAATGTGAACACCTATGTCAGAGAATAATGGGATTTTTATTTGGGCTGTAAACGTGTTAATATCAACTGCAGTACATTTTCACTCGGCATTCCAATAAAGTTTTTGTGAAAGATTTACAAGATGGTGTGATATTACCTGCAGAAATCCAATAAATTCTCATGCACTTGACAAAGAAAGCCAACATGGCTTCCATAATAGTTTACAAAGAAGATTTTGAGTGGCTTGTTACAAGTGGTGAGATACTGAAATACTCATCTTTGCACAAAAGCAAAATGTAACAATTATAAAGAAATCATTAAAGGGAGGGAATCAAAATGTGAGGAAAATGAAAGAACATGCAAGGTTTTTCAGGAATAAATAAACATTGAAAATATTGAGAAAAAATAAAATGCAAGAATTCAGGACTCGGAGGATTGAAAACGTAGATACAATGGAAAAAAGGAACATCATTATTTATTTAAGATCAGCACGTACCCATAAAAAATGACTGTGTTATGTATGTATGGATCAGCAATAAGGAGCCTTAAGCTATTTTATTTGGTAATTTATTTTTAATGATTCGAGTATCCTAATTCTGATTTTTTTTTAAAGTCAAGCTGTTCAAAAGGGTGATCTGACATAAAATCTCAAGACAGAATGTTATGGAAGAAAAAACACCTCTAATTTGGGATCGCTATAAAAAAAATCATATGAAAAAACTTATTTTGTCAAAAATATAACAAATTTCATCACAAAATAAAACAGAATATTATCTTTATTTAAAAATTATGAGAAAAGTATGGCCAGATTTGATAAATTTAGCATTTTTTTTTAAGAAGCATTCACACACTCTTTTTTTCTTTGCTTTCAATTTCAAATGTCTAATGATTTTGTGACATATTAATCATTGTTATGCTATAACGGCCATTTTATTATAACCTTTAAATGTTTTTTTTAGCTATGTTATTCTATTTACCTTCTAACTTATAAGTTATAATGGGAACTAAACAGGAAAGAGATACACACAACCATACAAATATAGAATCAAAGAAATCAATGCGTAGCTTTTATATGGATAGATTATTTAGTTGATTCCTCTCCCTTATTTGATGGAGAGATGGAATAAATTTCAAAAAATGGGAAAAGGAAAGAAGGATGATTCCCTTTCCATTTTATTGTTTGACTTATTTCATTTTGTTGTAGAATATTCTGTTTCTCTTGACCCTTCATTAGATTTGAAGTGTTGTAAATATTTGGGGTTATCAAGTTTAAAACAAACATTTTCTTCCAATTCTCATGCCAGGGAATTTTCAGCTAAAAAGTTGAAAAATAATCAATTCACAAAATTAGTTTTAGTATCTCTGATTGAGAAAATATTCAAGAAATTTTGATGAAACTGGTAGAGAAAAGTAATTTTGTATAAGTTTTTGACTAGTAGAAACTCACCCAGGACAATGAATCTCCATGAGATCCTCAAAAGAGGAGGAAATCAAGTGAAGAATCACTTTGGGATGGCAAGCCTTCGGCTGAGCAAGCTCAACTTTCAAGAACCAGATAATCCCAATTATCCAAAACAGATGAGTATACAACCAATGCATTCTCCTGATAGTCACTTATGAAGCTGAAATATGGAACCTAACCAAGAGACAGACCTACAAACTGAGAAGTATGCAACATGCGCATGAGAGAATCATGCTTAACCTTACATGGAGAGATCACAAGACAGCACAGTATGAAGAAAACGGGTGTCTATGACATCATAGAAACTATCAAAAAACTCAAATGGCAATGGGCAGGCCATGTTGCAAAAATAAAAGACAACCGATGGACATCATATCTCACAACATGGATCCCCAGAGATCACATAAGAAACCGAGGCCAACAGAACACAAGATGGAGAAATGAACTAAACAAATTAAGGAAATACTGGCTCTGCAATGCCCATGATAGAGAATTGTGGTGAATCCTGGGGAAGGTCCATGTCCAACGACGGACGTTAAAAGACTAATGATGATGATGAACTCACAAAGAAACATCTTGAATTGGGCTGTCTTGATTAGCGCAGATAATGATATAGTATGGTTAAGATATTGCTGTACGAATTTATGTAACTAAGTATAAGCAGAAAATAAAACATTTTAAGTTGAACAATGTGGTTTTGAACAGTACTTAAATTTTGGAACAAATTAAATATATTAATCAAGGTGTACTTGTTATTACTTATGAACATTTGCTTGGAAACATTGTTATTTATTCAAACAAGTTTTTAATCAGGGGTGTTAAAAAGAAGATTAACAATATACTCATAAAGATAAGATGGATATTCCATCGTTATTGATTGGAATTTTGTTAATCTCCTCTCGTCAGATGATACAAATTCATTAACCCTGCTTTTTTCCCATTCTTACTTCAAACTTTTTTCTCTAAATGAAATGCTTTCCACCTGAATATTTTCATTGATTGAATTTGAAACAAACTCTGAAACATTTTTCTCCATTTAAAGCGCCTTAGTATATTCATACTAAAATGTCAAAAATTAATCAATTACAAGAAATTGGATAAATTTATCTCCTCTCGTCTGATGATACATTCCATAGAAAATCCCTCATTTCTACTGTTTTCCCTTTCTTTATTGACTTTTAACATATTTAAAAAAAATTCAAATCTTCAATCACTTCCCTGGCACTGGTAATTTTTTTTTCATTCAATTCACTAAAGAGTTCCATTTTGAAAAAGTCTATCCATTGAAGAGTTCCGCTGTGTTTAGGAGAGGTTTCAAGCAGTCCATGAATTTTTGAGTGAAATAAACACATCAACAGATTGCTGGCATTGATTTTGATTAATCAGGAAATATAGACAAACTAATTGGATTCAAAATGTTTTACTAGGATTTTTTGATGAATTTGATTGCATTTCTAAATCTAGAGCCAGCTGCAAAAATGAATCTGAATTGCCTTATTTCATTTCATGTTTATTCTGTGTTCAATTACAAGATTATATCAATTGTCAACACAACAGGGGTGAAAATCAAATAGAATCTACAAGGCGTGGCTATTAAATGATAACACTTTTGTAAGTCGAATACCAGCACAGATACAAAAAGTACATGCATAGGAATTTGCTAGGTCGGGGAAGAGGCATTTACTAACCCCCTCCCCTGGAGCAGACCTTGTCTCCTTGGGCAAAGAGGTTCAAAAATTGGAACTTTATAGTCAATAAAAGATGATGGTGCAGTATGATTATTTTATACGGCCCCAACTTTTTCCCTTTAAGAATGTATTATCATTCACAACCCTTTCTCAATTGTGTTACCCTGTGTCAGGTCACGCATTTCTATCTATTTGACACTATAAATGGCGGCAAGGACAGCATCTTCTTCACAGTGTTGCCTCAATATTCCGAATAAATCTTTTTATACTCACGCACTGAAAAGTGTCAGAAGACTACCATGACCATATGGTATATATTGACCAATGGACAAACATAAACAAGCCTTGGAACATACAATCCATTTGAATCTTCAATTTGCTGTTATGCATTATTTCGAGTAGACATGCTGATTCCTCTTCTTGTATGTTAGCTGTTTATATGAAAGAATGCATGCTGCATGCAGATGTATTCAAGTGCTACAAAAGATTTTGTGGAGGTTGAGAAGATTTCGAAGATGAAGAATGTTTTAGATGCCTGTGTACCTCAAGAACTCTCTTTATCTATAGAGACTATTCCTGCAATCATTTTCATCCTGAGTCATTGATTGTTGTGGATGACTTGCACGACTTTTTCAAAATTCTTGATGGTTCTTGACATGTGCCAGGCTCCACAATGTTCATCAGCTTTCAGAAAATCTCTTATGAGATTGCATCCATATTTTCAATGCAGTTACAAACAAATAGATGAATAAAGGATATTACATTATGATCAAAATTTTGAGAAATCATTTCTTTTCAGGATGAGAGAAAAATAATGAATAATATTATCAATGTTGCAAATAACCAGGAATTTTCTTATGTTCTTCAATATTAACACACTTCAGAGATACTTTAATTCAAGATACGCAGCAACAATGCACTGTCCTAGTCAACTGGTGCAGATGAACAAAAGGAGAATCTTAGCATTATATTGATTCTCTTAATTTGCAAATTGAAGCATCAATTTCCAGGGCTCAAGAACCCACAGCAATTTTCTCTTAAAATCAACAGTATCCCTTTTGATGTACTTTATTAGCGATGATCTGGTATCTAGCCTTGCCAGTTTGGTACCAGGCATCTGATCAGAATAAAGATGATTGAGTTAGAGGGAAAAAGTTTTTTTTCAATTTATTTCATCTTTCACTTGTACTTGATGTTATCCTGTGAAGATGGTAATGGCAGTTGCTGGCTTTGTACATCATCTATATGACGGACAGAAAGGCCGTCAATCCAACACTTGTGAGGTTGTTCTCTTGCCTTTACTCAAGAATTTGAGAGATTAAAAAAGAATCAAATCAATTATACATGCAGGAAATCCTGTAGGCTGAATGTCTTTATGCTGAACCACTCAGTAGCATGTGCAAACAGATGACTGAATGATTAAAAGATGAAAGTGGAATTGAATAAGAGGGAAGAAAGAGGTTGAAGTGTTGGCATAAAACTAAATCAGATTAATTTCCCATGCAGACAACATGTAAGCAAGAAATAGGAAGAAATTATCAAATAATTCATCAGGGTCTACAACCAATGTATCTTTTGGATGGTCACCCATCGAAGTGAAACATGGAACCTAACCAAAAGATTGACCCTCAAAACTGAGAACCATGCAACGTGCACATGAGAGAATTCATTCGTATTAAGAGAGGAATATCAGAGAAAAAAATGGAATCATAACACGGAAATATCATAGAGGAAATACAGAAGTCAGAGATATCATAAAGCCCATTAGAAAACTCAAATGGCAATGGACAGGCCATAGAGCAAGAATGTCAGGCAACTGCTGGACATCACAACTCAAAACATGAACCCCAGAGATCATTTGCAAAAATAACTAAGATAAGTTGAAAAAATATTGGCTTCGTGATGCCCAAGATTGAGGGGTCTGGTGAAGATGACAGTACCAGTGGAAATGTATCGAATTATTTTTGAATGCTTAGGAACAGTATATATGTGTATTCTGCCAAGAATCGAAGTGACATTCCCAAGCAATTTTATCTCAGAGAGTGCTACATCTCTGTAATCACAGGAAAGTATTACACGAACATGAAAAATATATACATGGATACCCATTGCATTTGATATGTGCATAATTACAGAGAGAGGGTGAAAGAAAGAAGAGAGAAGGAGAGAAAGTGAGTGAGAAGAGACAAGGAGTGAGAGAGAGAGAAAGAGAGAAAAAGAGTAGAGAAAAAGACGGAAAATAAGTGAGCAGGAGAAGGAGAAAAAGAAAGTTGAAAAGGCGAGGGAAAAAGAAAAGGAGAAAAAGAGTGAGGGAAGATAAAAGGATGGAGGCAGAAAAAAAAGAAGGGGTGTGAGGGTAGAGAAAGAAACTTAGTGAAGGGTGCACAGAGGGAGAGAAAAGGAGCAAATGGAGAGAGAAGGAAAGAAAAGAAGCCAGGGGTGGAAAAGATGTCTAGGGAAGGAGGAGAGAAAAAGAATGCGAGAGAGAGATAAACGATCACATGATCAATGGCTTTTGGCAACATACCATATAAGGAGAGATCAATGAATAAGTTACTTCACTCGCCTCTAGTTGGGCAGTGATCACTGAAAAAGTCTAATTTTTAAAAAAATGATTGTGAATGCTCGGACACAAATTGAAAGATCAATCCAGCTTTAACTTCATTGCCAATTGAATCAAAAATCTATTTATGGGGAATTCTTGAAGAGCAAATGAAAAAACATTTTCTGGGACATGATAATAGTAAATGTTAAAATTTTCAGCCATCTAGCTCCATTGGTTAGGTCGGTATGCATGATACATAAATAGCCAGACAGATCAACTTAACATTGAAACTTTACCATGGAACTGTTGTGGGGATTTAAAAACAAAATGTATTTCACTCCTCTTCAAGGTATAATTCTTATATTTATCTTGTTATTTTATTTTAGGGTAGTTTATATCTATATATATGTATATATGTTGAAGCTTCAAGAACTAAAGATCTTACATTATGTGTGTGTCACGTGAGACAGCCTACAAATCTGATTGGACTTTTTGTTTGGACATAGAGATGGGAGATGGGAATATCTTTCAAAGTTTTCTCTTCGTTAAATTTTTTGACAACTTCAATAACAGATTCTTGAGTACATTTTAAAAATTTTCTTTCCTATGTCACACGATGAATTTCTTTCATCAAGAAATGTCCAAATAGACAAATACTGAATAAAAATCAGAAAATAATGAAATTCTCTGAAGGAGCAAACTTGTTAATTTTATAACAGGAATAAATCAAAGTGTAGCATCTGTTGTAAACATAACCTTTGTTGACCAACCCCATATTGGACAGAACTTGAACAGGAGTTAACAAAAACTGGATGATACATAAGAATTATTCAGAGATTTACAATTTTTTCTAAATGTTCCCAACTGAAGTAAGGTGGAATGTATGTCATCATACATAGTAAGTTAAATCCACAACATCATCATTTTCAATAACAGGTTGTAAATATTTTGGATTAAAAAAGAAACAAAAACAAAAAAAACTACATACCCTTAAATGTTTGTCAGTGGAAATCTTTGTGTTTGTGTTGAGAGTTTCACAATAATTGTTATTTTAGAGTGATGACACACAGACAAACCTTGCTTTTTATTGATTGAAATTTCCTTGAGTATTTCCTTTCATATGTCTTTTATCATAAAATGGCCAAAGAGAATAAAAACTGAATGAAGACTGAAGGAGAATCAGAAAATGAAATTCTGTGAAAATGTAGGCAAGAAAAATGAAAGAAAGAAAAATGATTGATATATTTTTTAAATTCTGAGCGTCATAAACCAAATATTCTGCTATCCTTTAAAAAGTTTGCAAAGCAATTGTGAAATCTGAAAAAATACAGAATCAATAATGGCAAAAAATGCATTGATTTCAACAGGATATTTTTCCTCGAGGCTTTGAAGTCTTTTTTCCTTCAAAATATATTTCCTCATTTCTTGGCAATGAGTGCATGTTTTCTTCTTCATGGTATTAAGAACTCCATATGATTATACTTGATATTTCCTTATAGAGTCAGGGGACATTTTCACGATCCCCAAGAGGATTGAGTTTACATTTTCTATTAAAATGACAGAACAAAAACATTTTGTTAAGATATTTGCCTCATCCCTAACTTGTTCTTTCTTTTGTTTCCTTTGTATTTGAATGAAGACAGATGTAATTCAAGACAAGGCAGTTTTACTTTTTCATTGGAACAAAGGAAATATTTACTACTTTTTTGTGATCAGTCTAACAATTATAAAACCAGTGTCTGATGCTGTCATCAATTGATATGGGTGGTTTGTTTTCTAAAAGCAAAAATTGTTGTCTATTTTGACAACAAGTTTATTTCATTTTGATTTTTAATAGCTTTTTATAACAGCTTAATTCAGACCAGTGACCTATAGTAATGCATAATCAGTGTGGATTGGAAATGAAGAATAAGCTCTCAGTGAGGTTTAAGCTCATGTCTCCTTTTGCCTAGGGAAACTTGATAAATACCCAGCTGCTCTTAACCACAAAAACTATGGATCGACAACATTCTCAATCTCTCTGGCATCAAGTTTGCTTTTATTTCTTTACCAATAATACCAGTGATTTCAAACCAGTATAAAGGAAAATAGTATTCAAAATCAATAAAAATTGAACAAGTGCAGCATCAAATTTGAAGTAATGTAAAAAAAATTCTATTGAATAATAAATATGGTAAGAATAAATTCTATTTATAATATCACTGGTGTTTTCCATTGGAAAACATCTTAAATTAGATATATTGTGGATAAGAGAGCCATACCTATCCAGTAAATTGGGGACAATCCCATTATTGAACATACTAATGATGGCTTTTTTCATGACAGAAGAATTCTGGAAAATCTCCGACTCAGATCTGACAAAATATGCATCGTCTTGAAAGCCACATTAGATCTAATGTCTCCTTATCTTATATTGATATCAACATATCATGGGTCATTGGCTGATATTACCATAATTTCATCAGAATTTGCATCATTCTAAAAATATGTGACCTTAAAACACAATGAATGAGAATGCCACATTTCCACAATTCATAGTTTGTACATATTTACACATATTTTTATGTCAAGTATAAATTTTCAAATTAACTTGTGTAAAATTAAATAAAAATATTTTGATGTCTTCTTTATCTCCAAAAATGACTTCATGTTGGTTATAAAGGATAAAGCTAACCTATGTGGACGTAATAATGCTTTTCAATGGATCTCAAGAGAAGTATCAAAATAAGATACGTATATGTTGAGCAGACTCATAGGTTTAAGATTCATCAAAGCTGCTGAAACAAAACACCAAAACAAACTGATCGTATCATTAAAGAATTTACATAAGAGTTAATATAATGACACAATTACATAATAATGATAATGATAATGTCAAAAATGTGCAACAAAATACTATTATAGACTCAAGTTTAGGCTCTAACCAGGCACAGCTGGGAGTATAACTCATGAATAGGCTACCCGAGTATGAAAAAATGTTTCCCTCAATAAAGTACCAGGATTTTGATGCATAATGACTGTTAAAAAGTATATCCTTCAAGTATTCTAATTTGTAAACCTATTAGCCCAAAATCAATTCACTAAATTTGTGAAATAGATTTGTTGCATAAAGCATTCACAGAGGAACAACAAGATCAGATGTCCATTCAAATTGAATATAGGTCCGCTAAAAAAGAGTGGTGCGATCGATTGTTCTACTTATTGACTCCCATAGCAGATAACAACTTTTATGAAAAAAATATGTTTAAATCAATATTTTTCAAAATATCATTTTTTTCAATCCATTCTTCATTTCTTCAATTCACTAAAAAAATTACAAGTGGGTGACCTCTTATGTTTTCTTTTTACAAAAATGTCAGTAATGTCCATTGTCAGGGCCTCCCTGACATTAATCTCCTCCCCAACAGAGGATATGGAGGGCAGTTGCTACAATTAAGACAGTTATTCTATCTTTATAAACAAAGCATAAAAATCTGCTGATAACTTACAATATAATCATTTTGAGATCCATGTTCTTATGATTCTCAATGAGCATAAAATTTCTTTTAAAATGATATATGATATTACTACTTTTGAAAATTTTGGCCAAGGAAATTGTACATAGCTTTGCTGCCATTATGAAAATGGCATTTTTTAAGGTTCATACAGCCACCAGCAGGAGCCACTCAAGTTTTTGGTTTCACTATGTCCCAAAAAAAGAGAATATAGTAAAATCCCAAGCAAAAAATCATTTTGCTTCAGAACCTGGTGTCAGAGCTAGGACTATAACATAATCATCATTTGTTCATGCTCTCTTATTTCACACTCATTTGCAAGAGATTTTCATAGAGTGTTTTAACTTGTCTCTAAGAGTTAAGCCCCCTTGCTGTGATGAACCAAAAGTATCATCATTCAATTTGACATGCTTTTTCAATCTTTCTTGAGCATCTTTGTCATTGTTGTTGGTCTGCTTTTGTCTCTGAAGAGAATGGAGTATGCGCCAAGGATTAGTCTATGATTGAGCGGCAGCAACTGCTGTGACTGTGCTGCCTGATTTTTGAGCGACTAACTCTGTTGCTGCTTTGCAGGAATAGAGACCATGCAGCTCTGTATGTGCTATCACTGATTCTCTTGATTCTCTTCTGTCGGCACTTTCTTCACTCTTCCCATTGGCCTTCTCGTCTACTCATCTGGATACCAGCCTTGATTGCAAGTCTCTATCTGTTGCAGTCTATTGACACAACCGCCTGGCTAGGTTGATATTTCCTACCATCAAGTCTTGTTAACTAATGTAATCTAATCTGATAGAATCTTATCAAAATAATATCATCAGTCAAATTTTTGTTCAGGAAAACAGAAAAAAAGACCTGGCCATTCCACCAAAACTTTTAAGAAGTCCAGTGGTGTAGCTAGAGTTTTGGGGGTCTTGGGGCTTTGAGAGGCCCCTACAATATTGTGTCTTCTGACGAAAGAGGAAAATATACAGTAAATAGACATACACTATCATTTCATTGGTGGAAAACAACCCTGAAGCTGAATAATTATTTTGTCATTCATGTGCATACAAATGTATCCTTATTATTGTATAATGTCAGTAGAAATGCAGAAGGTTAACAATGATTATTAATGGTTCTGGGACCCCATCCCTATTTAGGGCCCTTTAGGCATTTCAGAATAGTCCCCCTCCTTTCCTCAACTACACCTCTGAATATATGTCAGTTTTTTTCAAATCCATGGTTGCTATCATGATGTGAATTTCATCTTTGCAATGAGTAAAAGATTATTGCTGCTTCACTAGGCTTTACTTAGTAGTTTTATATACGTGGATGTGAATGATATTGCATGCAACAGTGTGGTACTTTTTATCCCTGCCATTTTTTGATACTACTGGTTCACAAACGCCATCCTCTTCAACTATGCCTCTGAGCAAGTCCAAGACAAATGCTACTACTCTAGCTTTCTTGAACTTTTCTAGGAAATGTGTTCCTTAAAAGAGTTGGCTCCATTTTAGCTTTTCTTTTAGTAGATTTCTCTCTCTGAGATCTAATTACAATAAAATGTATCTGATAACTGACTTTGCTGAAAAACATACCCCATAAGCAATTGTCTTTTTGAACAAAAATTGTCTATTTGTCACTTCTTATAATAAGACAGGCTAGACTAGGAAATTGAATGTTGTCAACCTATCTAGTAACAATTTGTTCATCGCTTTAACTGAAATGTATTGTGTTTTATAGAAAAATTCAATTGTTGAAATAGTCAGTATTTGTTATTCACCAATAATTCAAAAAAGAAATGACATATATCTATATACATATAGATAATCATCATCAGCTGTAGCAGCAGCCTTTTAGTGTTCATCATTGGACAGAGACCTTCCCCAAAATTTGCCAAGACTCTCTATCATGGGTGCAGCAGAGCCAATACTTACTGAACTTGTCTAATTGACCACAGTTTTACATGTGATCTCTAAGGATCCATATTGTGAGTTGTGATGTCCAGCAGTTGTCTCCATCCTCGCAACATAACCAGCCCATTGCCGTTTGAGATTTTTATTGGATTTTATGATATCTTGGACTCCTGTTTTTCGTCTGTGATATCTCCATGTTGTCTAACCATTTTTCCGAGCTGGAAGGGGTCCGAGTCTTCATGTTGTCTCATGAAGAAACTGCTTTGTAGGTAGATATGTTGCAATATTCTGATATATATGGGTCCAAGCCTTATTGAATTATTCATGTGTATTAGTCATATATGAGATCTATCTGGAGAAAGATCCAGCCATTTTGAATATCTCATGGACCGGTTGTGTGGCTTTGATGGAACTTGGCAATCAATCCGATTTGATCTTACTGCACATGCATGAAGAGATACTCTCCCATGGGGTTACTCAATTACACCATCAAGTGAGCTTGTATACCATGTGAGCACCACAGTTACTGAGTAAGTCGTCCTTCACATCTCGTGCAAGGAATTTTGGTGAAACATTTTCTCACTCAAACCTGTCAGTCTCCCTACTGTTTAGATTCGAGTCCCTGTGACTTCTGAATTTTGAATGAGATTTTTAAAAAATCAACAAGGCAGGTGATGGCGATCTCAAAAGTTTTGAAAAATGGAATAGATTCAAGGAAAGGTGTATGATGTCTCAAAGGGAGCAATTTGAAAGGGACTAAGGCATCATTGTGTTCGGAAGATAATTTTTCCTCCAATAATAAATGCTTGGATACTTTCCGGACAGGCTACTATATGTGTGTGTATTTATACACATATATATATATATATATATATATATATGTGTGTGTGTGTGTGTGTGTGTCTGTGTGTGGTTATGTTTTTATACATATGTATTTCAGGTAAAAGTTTAGCCAATAACTACTGGTCAGGATACAGACTAATTGATCAGCCTCAAATTGCTGAGAAGATATTGATTATATATGCTCCATAATTCATTCAAATATATGTAAAAAAAACATGAATGTAAAAAAATGGAGCCACAAATTTCTTCCCGAGGCAAACCCTCCCCAATGAATCTCATTCCATGTATTGTTGGAGGTGCATTGAGCTTAATGATTAGCAGCAAAGAAAATGGAATCAGTAAACCAAGTTCAAACTCCAGCTGAGACAGTGTGTGTTGACTTTGCACTAATTCCTTTGGGAAAGCATGAACCCATCTCTTTTCCAACCCACCTATGGGTAAATAGAGGGGAAAACTGGTTTCTTCAGCCTTAGATGGCAACCAGTGTAGGTGATGAATAAATTTGAATTCAAACTGAGAAAGTTAATGGGATTTTAGGGAAGCTTTGACAGGCCTGTTTGGCCAGAAAGGGATTAAAATAGAATTGCCCAAGAAGGATGAAAGAGAATAAATGAATAAAGGTGAACAACCCTACTCGATAACACCAAGTTCAAGTGGAAGATTAAAAGATATTGATTGAAAAATGTCATTTACAGAAAAAATCTTCACCTATCAAATACATGGCATCCAATTAACCTTGACATTTTTTCAAAAAGCTGAATTTTGAAACATCAAAAAAGTCATTTTTAAAAACTTTGATTGTTTTGAAATTGGCATTGAAAAGTAGCGATAGATTGGTTAATCTTTGACAAACTGAAAAAGCCGATTTTTTTAAGCCTTTGATGTCTCTCCAAAAAAGCTTAAAAGAAACAACACTTTTTAATGCCATTTACCATTTTTAAATAGAAGCTCTTGCAGAAAGGGGAGTATTTTACCGGTTTCTCTTTTTTTGGAAACTTGGAAAAATGTTTTGTTAATAAAAATGAGTGAAATTTTAATTCATTTGATTATAATGATAAAATAAGTAATAATTTTAATGAAATCTCCCATGTTTTGATTCTATTTACTTTAATTATAATGATATAAAAAAATATTTCTATATTTTGATATATTTTTGATATCTTTTATTGTCAACCTTTTCTTTTTTGAAATAATACAGATTTTATCAAAAATATAATTTATTTTATCATTATAGAATGAACAAATTAGAATGTTATTCATTTTATTTTTTATAAAACAAAAGAATCAAAATACCTCTTATTTCATTAAAAATCTTTTTGCTATGACCTTTTTTTCTTTCTCAGTAATAACATTTTTTCTTTACGCACATTAGCGTACATAATGTCTTTTTCAGTTTCTTTTTATCAAAAACCTTTATTTTTTTCTTATCTTTTAGTGAAAGATGAGAATTTGTTGTGCTTTCATTCATCAAAAGATTTGTGATGTCAACTGCATCTGCTTGGAGAAAAATCATTATGTTCTTTCTTCTTGAACTCTGATGCAGTTGTCTATTTCTTGTGTTGGCAAATAAGTTACAAAAGTAGAATCGTTGTTGTTCAATATTCCTTTCATCATTCTGAACAAGATAGAATCTACTCTCAGGCATGTTCAAGTGATGGAAAAATACACAGGAATATTCATATTAACTTTCCCATTGGAGCATAATACCAAATATATACATATATATATATTGTCAGGAATCAATAAGTATTTATGATATGCATGTGTGTGTTTGTGTGTGTGTAGATGGATGGATGTGTCTTCAAGTATGCATATATATGTAAGCAGAACAAAATTATCCAATACAGTGCCTGATTCCAACTGCATTTGGGATCTCTTTGGTGAAAGGGTGGGGTCGGGCAGGGGGCTTGATTTGCACAAAATTTTACACGGATTAAAAAATTGTCCATTAATTTCCAATAAAAAGTCTTTGTATGAATCACGAATACATGGTCAGTACAAATGACATTACATGCAACTTGAAAGAAATATGGTTTTCTGCCCATCTCTTCAGAAAAAATATCATTTGTCTGAATTTTTCCCACTGTTGTGAATATATGACATGTATGTAAAAGATATATATATATATTATTTCTTTTATGATTCGGACCTTCCTCATCTTGGTTGTTTTTTTGCATGAAAAACAACCAAGATGAGGATGGTCGGAATATTAATAGAAATAATAATAATACCTCATCTCAAAAATTCAGATATATATATATATATATATATATATATATATATATATATATATACGTATATATATGTATATATATGTATATATGATTATAAATTGTGTTATATCATATACAAATATATATGAACATATATGGAGAGAGATATACACATATATATATATATATATATATATATATGTATATATATATATGTATATATATTTATATGATTATAAATTGCGTTATATTATATAGAAAACTCTCATTTAAAATGATTTCTTGTTATTACACAATTAATGTATCACTCAAACCAGACAATACGAATAGAATGAACAATTAAAGAAAATGGGGCTGCTGCAGATACATATACATGTATATACATATATGCATATATATACATACATATATGTACACATAGGATATACATACATAAATACATACATATATGCATAGGAAAATATAGTGAATTTAACAAACACAACAATAAACTACAACAACATTTCACTTAACAAAGATATTCATGAATAAATACAAATTACCTATTGAAAAGGCCACTACAATACCCTGAGAATAACTTTAGTTAATGAAAATAAACTCGACCACATCCCACTCATAACCACTCATAACCACCTCCCAAAACACACTCTCACCTCTGTTACATATTAGTAAGAGATGGAATATACTTACATTCAAAATAGAACTCAAGAAATATTCCAAGATCCATCTGTCATAGCCTATTGCAGACCCCAAAGCATTAAAGACATAATTGGTAGTAATACTATAATGGATAACAAAGTCTCACATAACAATATCCTCAAAACCGTTACATTCTTCCAACCCAGCAACAACCTTATGTTGCAACCACTTCAAGCACACTAACACCCTCATTAGCCCTACCACTAACAAGACTTTTTACATCTACCATGATTCTAACTGCAGAAGCAAAAATGTCATCTACCTCCAAGAATTTGATAAATCCAAACTGCAATATATAGTTATTAGACTTGATAACTATGGGCACAGAATAAAATCATCCAATCATTCCAACTTACTCCCTGTAGAACTACACTTCTGCACCTGGCCACTACTTCAGCACAGGCGCTATATTCACAATCACTGGAAGAATAGAAAAAAGTATACATCCTGATACAACAAAAATTCTAGAATCGCAGGAAAATACATGGATTAACAAACTTAAAATGATTCCCCCTAACAGACTCAACCCTAAACTCAACAACCCTAACCACACCAATCTCTAACACCATAATCCACTCTCTTTTTTACTCTATATTCACCAACTCACTATCTTCATATCTGCACCTGAGACTACACTTCTACCCATGCCGAAACAACCCTTGATATACATATTATCTTATTCCCCACAATAACCCTGCCCATACAATCTAGATCCCACCTAAATATAATTAATGTTTCAAACTTACCTTACCCTATCGATACTTAATCTCCTTTTATGTATATCAAACATTGTGAACTTCACACAGTCACACTGTCACATAGATCCCTACCTGTAGAAGCTTATGTATGGTCCATTGCATACATATATATGCATACATATATACTCACACACACACACACACATATATATATATATATATATATATATATGATGAAGTGAGAGATTTGCTACATGAATACATTTATGTTCCTGCCCTGTTTGGGCCTCTTCAATGATTCAGCTTATTTTAGATCCCTATTTAGGATATGTTTGAGAGTGTGTCTATTTTTCTAGAGTGAAGGATCTTCTTATTCTACTTATACATCTTTTCTTTTCCTTTTTTCTCTATTTAGTGGTTGGTCATCTCTTGTTATCTCTCTCCGTATCCTTAAGCAGAGATACTGTGCTTGCTAGTAGTTATGAATTATGAATTAGCATGATATAGTGGAGGCATATTTTTCATCAGTATGTTCAAAATTTCCAGAAGGTCATTGACTACAACAGACACCTGTAGAAAACCTGAGGGTACAGTAGCCCAAACATCAACCATAACAGCCAAAATGAAGGCACTTGTCAGTGCAAGTCAGTGTTCATTGATGTGATAAAATTTTGAAGTTACTTGATAAACCATAATTCAAATTTGTGTCAAATTAGTTTTAAATCAATATTGAGCTAAGCTTCTTTTTAATGCAATGAGGGAATGCGTGTAGAAATAGATTTAAAATGATCGGCAAGAATCTGATATTTTCTCCCTTCAAAGTGGAGCAAATATAACATCTATTTGTATGTTTTCCATTTAGATTTTCCCTGTATCAGAGCAGTTGTACATTATTGAACTAATTATCAGGTTCCTAAGAGAGCAACTTTTTTAAAAACTTGTCAATTTTAAATCTGCAGGGTAGTACTTTGCCACTTGACCGCTCTTCGTTTAGATTTTTAGCTTTTTGGCATGAATGAATTTTCTTCTGATGAAGTTTATCTCCCCTCCAGTTATGGATAGATACCTGGGCAGACTGGGCTCTTCAGCCTTGGTTGGCAACCAGTCAATGAGATTGAAAACTCTAAATTCAATCCAGTCCAAACCCTATAAATCTTTTCTTTTCCCATCTTTTCTGTAAACAACTTTCCTCTGCCTCTTTCTTTTTCTCCTTTTTATTAAACTGACTTTATCTTCTCTACCTTTCTGCATTTCATCCTCTCTGTATACTATCTTTCTTTCTCTTTCACTTTTCTTACCCTGTTATTAAACTGACTTAATCTTCTATCTTTTCTCTTCCCATCCTCTCGGTATACAATCTTTCTTTTCCTCCTCTCTTATTAAACTGACTTTATTTTGTGTACCTTTTCTCTTCCTGTGTTTTCTGTAAACTATCTTTTTTTCCTCTCACTTTTCCTACCCTCTTGTTAAACTGACTCCATCTTCTCTACCTTTTCTCATCAAGCATTATGAGTGGCTAGAAATGTTCAAGCAACAAGTAACTGTGCACAAAATACAACATTTCAGGTCAACTGCCCCTACTACTTACCAACAACTCAGGCCATTTTATGTCTCCCTGTTCTGCCACTGTTTGATGCATTAAGTCAAAAATCATGCAAATATCAAGCTTCCTGCTATTTTTTTCTGAAATAGTCATGGCACTGGACTTGCAGTTTCCACTACTCAACCCATATTACCAGTTAGATCACTCTTCAATAAAAATTAATCCAATCTGATTTAACCAGAATGAACCCAGATTTTTTGTGCATTTGCAAATGGATAAATAGGGGTGATCACAATAATTAGCATGTAATAGTTATGTCCTTTGACAAATTGGTCATTAAATCAACATCATCATCATCAATGCCATTGACTACAATGCACTATCCCAGCTACTTGGAGATCGCAAACCGATCGGAAAGAATCAGGCTTTTAATATTATACAGATTTCTCTTATTTCCAATGTTTATTTATTTGGTTGAATATCTACGGGTCAAACGGATCTCTTTGCATGGTAATTTCTCAAACACCCCAGATTGAAAATAAAGATAGATAACCTTATCCTATAATATATGATGCCTATTGCTTGGAAACACATCTCCTGATCACCAAAGGTGAGGAAAATCATTTCATGACATAAGTGCAGACATATTCTTTGGAAACATGTAGTCTTGAAAATAAGGCCTGAAGAAATTTGTTTTTTTTTACCATTATCTCTCTGCTACCAAATTTGGTTTTTTACCATTATCTCTCTGCTACCAAACTGGAAAATAACTTTCATAACAATTCCAATCTCAAATGAAATAAAATAACCTGTTTCAAATAACATATAATTATCATATTTAGTTAAATTATGCAAATGTTGATGTCCTAGAGCAGGATTAACTTCTAAAGAGAATCAAAATAATGATAATTAGTTATTACCTTTTGAAAAAGTTAAATATATTTGATTTTGTATGTGATGTTTTTTTTCAAAAATTCAATATCTATATGTATACATGTATACATATGATTATAAATTGCGTTGTATTATACTGAAACTCTTTTAGAAATTATAATCCGTTATTACACGGTCAATTTATCATTTGTTATAATCCGTTATTACACGGTCAATTTATCATTTGACCAAGACATCATGAATAGAATAAACAATTAAAAAAAATGGGGCTGCCTCAGGAATCAAACCTTTGACTGATAGGGTAACTACTTCAACATAGCATTACTCTTACCATTGAGCTCTACAGCTGCCAATAACGCTGGTAATTCCTGCAGCAGCCTCATTTTCTTTAATTATTTATTCTATTTATATTGTCTAAGTCATCATGTGATAATGCGAGATCATATCCAATCGAGTAAAATATAATATAATGCAATTAATAATCATCTCTGTTGGACTATGTATCAATTTTGTTGATAACAAATGTATATACATATATATATATATATATATGTAAATAGTAGAATGTGGATTCGCTACACAAACTTGCTCATGTTTCTGCCCTCTTAGGGCCTCATCACGTGAATGAGCTAGTTTGGGTAGCAAATCCACATTCTACTATTCATTTTCAGCTCTACTCTAAAACAACTTCAAGAGTTGTATGTATCGAGCACTCTACGAAATAAATACATTACATTCCAGAAATGGCTTTATATCATTGATGTATTGTTTTATTATGTTATATTGCTAGCCTGATTTGTACCACATATACTATATATATATATATATATATATATATATATATATATATATATATATATATATATATATATATATGTTTGTTGTGTGGATGTGTGGTAATCCAACAAAATATTGGTGGTAAATTGACAATTGAAAAGTAAAAAGAAATTCAAGAGAAAAACAAGGGTTGCATCTGAAAAAATTTCATAATTTTATGGAGAGATTTTTATTCATTCTGTTGGTTCCACCAACTTCATCTTGAAGCATGTGCAGCGGTAGCAGAAAAACTGCATGTTGTTTACATGTTTGAGAATGGGGACAGGAATGAAGAAATTAAGGCTATATGGTGGGGTGTTTTCTGATTCTTCAATTTGAGAAGAGGAAGAAGAAGAGTTTATAGTCGTGTCAGTGAGAAGAAGTTGGTCAAGATAGGGTGTGTTAGTGAGAGGAGGCAGCAAGATGATTTGGGTCAGTTTCTAGAAATGTTGATTGTGTCACTGGGGGTGCATTCAGAAAGGAGGGGTTTATCTGGCATTCAATGAATAAGTGTTGAAATATATGGGATAGGATGGAAGTGGAGTGTGTTGTTTTAATCTTTTTGATTTGGGTTGAGAATATAGGCATGTGTGTGTGTGTTTGTGTGTACATATATACATATATGTATATATATATATATATATACATATAATATGTATATATATATATATATAATATATATATATATATATATATATATATATATATATATATATATATATATATATATAGGTATGTGAATATCATGGGCTTTAATATTGTTGTAGATTGTAGTGGATTGGTAGATGGGTAGTGGGGTATCCATTAGGTGTTGCTGTGGGATTATTTTTGTTACACGTTGCTGCTAGCCTATCCAAGACGATGATCAAAACAGAGCCACAAAGAGAAATTAAGTCTTAGGCATGCATGTATTAAATTCCATATCAAGATGACCTTAAAATGTACATCGGAGAAACTTCAAGACCATTTAACAAAATAATCACTCTGAAAAGATGAACATTCCAATGCACTGGCTACATATAGTAACATGTAAGGTCACAATTTTTATCAATGACACACTTGCATTATTAAAAATAAAAATTAGAATCAAAAACAAATGCATAGAAATGAGCCCCCCTATTAAACCCCATAAACCGTCAACCACATAAGCACAGATTCCATATTCACCATTCACAAATACATATACATCCACTTACCAACACACTTTCCTTAATCAACCCACAAACCTTCATGCACCTTGAATCACATCATATAAACTTCTATTGTATGAATTATGTAATTATGTTGAAGGTTATTGAACAAAACCTTTCAGGTAAAATAGAAATGAAATACCCTGGATGAGATAATTAGGATAATGCACTTGTCACTACAAATGATGGAATCGGAACCACAAGTAAACATTTGTATAATATCTATGCACATTTCCTCCACATTTTATGACCTAAGATAATAGATAACATTAAAATTTACTATTCGAGGGACAAACAGACTTCACTAAATCATGCTATATTATATCGTGGATGAATGGATGTTATTATTTCACTCCACCTCTAATTTACACCTCAAACATAGTAATTGAAAACCACTGAAAACCATATAAAAAGTGATAGATTTATAGTACGGATCAATAAAACCATGGTGGGTTATATACACATATGATCACTTTGATATGTACTACTGAAGTTCTCATGACCTCACCCCCGTAGCCTATTACAATATAGCTAAATACAAAACTGTAACTGATATAAAACAATGATAAGATAGATATACCACCATCTAGATACGAAAGGGTAAAAAGTAAAATTCTTTTAGAATTTTCAAAAACTTTTCTAAATATAATTATCTCCTAAATGGATTATAGACCTCCATCTAGAGTTTCAACCCTAAAAAAGCAAGCTATATAACAAGGCGATTGATATTAATAGTAGGTCGATCATAAAGAAAATATAATCACATAAGAAAACTGAATAGGAGTAGGAAAAGAATATAACACACAAGCGTTCACACTAAAACCAATTGAAACACTTATTTTAGATTTAATACAATTTACAAAGAAATAATATTGGTTTAGAAAACAAATAACAATAGCACTCAACGTAAAAGAATAGCTATACATATGACTATAAGTGGAAGAAAAAACCCACAATGAATATTTAACAATAACTCATTTAATTACTTTTTAAACTCTATAAAGAAGATACCTGAATTATAGAAAAATACACAATCCCAAATCTAATGCCATTAAAAATAAGACTCTAAATCAAAAGAATAAATGATTACTTTTGATAGAATTACTTTTTAAAAAAAAGCACAAGATTCTAAAAGTATTAGAGTGGAATAAAAAAATCAGTATGTGAAGACTCATGAAGGTCACTGTAAAGTACCTTGGTCAGTATGGGAAGGGGAACCACTCCTGTCAACTTAGAACTTCAGTTTTCAAATGGGAGATAAAAAAAATCTCATTGGTTAGGTTTTTAAATGATTCTACTGTAATACCAGTTACAAACTATTTTGAAATTCTCTCCGTGCCTTTGTGTTTTCAAATCACTTCTGATATGTGTATCTTCACAAAAGAGTGCTAAGATCTCTTTAGTCTTTTTCTAATATATATATATATATATATATATATATATATATATATATATATATATATGTGTGTGTATATATATATATATATATATATATATATATATATATATATATATATATATATATATATATATATATATGTATATGTATATATTTATATATATTGTCTAGATAGCTGTACAGCTTTAAATAATTAATATATTAAAAAAAATTTTTAAAAGTTTATGTCATTTCAATCAATTGTCTCCCAATATTTGTTGATGTAATGATTCATGTAATTTTACTCCCATGTTTTTTTATGTTTCGCTAAGAATTTAATGTCATGGTACAATGTGTGATTTTGTTATTGAGATCATCGGTTGTTTACCACGTATATTATTTAGATTAATGACTGGCTGACACAATAAAGTCACAATGGGCTGTGAGTCAAGCTCTTTTACCGGCACTTAAAATGACTTATCTGATGTTAAGTTAGATTTTGAAAGATCCAACTTGCTATTGAATAATTGCATATGCATGCACATACCAAATATTCTGAAATTGAAGTCAACTTGTATTCCATTAGTGCACTTTTAGCAACAATTGTAGGATGCTTAAAAAGAATGATGTACGTTCATTCAAAAAACCATTACAAAAGAAGACTAATTTTCTCAAATTTTTCTCCAGTTCTAAGGTTTCTACATTTGGAATTAAAAGGGGAAAAAAAATCTTCAAATAAGGAATAAAAAAATTACATTCTACGTAAGTGAATGATTTTTCTGAAAAGTTCTTTCATGACAAAATTCAATTTCCATTTGCTAAGTTTGCACTGTCAACATGGCACCCACACGAAGGACAAAATGTGAAATGGAAAAAGTCAGGAATGCTATTGGGATTTGACACACACTATATCTATATATACATATATATATATATATATATGATATGTGTGTGCATGTACGTGTTTAGGTATTCAAATATATATGAGTAGGTATATATGTACATGTTTGTAGATATGTGTATAGCTATACATGTGAGGTTATATGTTTAAGTATATATGCATATGTATATAAAAATTCAGGAATGCACTTGAAATTTTGAAGTCACCATCATTTTTTACTTTCTTTTATAAAGAAAGAAATGATTCTAACGCCTTCCAATGATACGTATGATCATGATATGAACTTCTGTTACTGATTTCATATTCCAAGATGAAATTGAATT
The DNA here is from genome assembly GCA_963457665.1 of Thysanoteuthis rhombus. Lineage (NCBI taxonomy): Eukaryota > Metazoa > Mollusca > Cephalopoda > Oegopsida > Thysanoteuthidae > Thysanoteuthis > Thysanoteuthis major. The sequence continues at coordinate 83,811 of CAUOPZ010000392.1, forward strand.
TACTTCGAAATTTTTTTCTATCAAAAAACTTATTTCCGTCATAAATTCAATTACTACTGAAAACTAGCAGAAATATTTGAAAAGCAGAGAAATATGGCGTGAGAAATGCTAAATGATATTTTCTGTGTGTTTTGAAAAGGCAAATAACTCAGAATGGGATACAAAGACATGCCAGAAATATTCATACTGAACAAAATGGACAAAGGCAAGGGCGTCTGCAGCAACTTTTCCAGAGCCTGGGGACAAAAGAATATATTTTAAGGGAAGGCAAAAGGATATTTTTCGAGGGAGAGCAAAAGGATATATTTTGAGGGAGGGCAAAAGGATATATTTCGAGGAAAGGCAAAAGGACATATTTCAAGAGAGGGCAAAAGGATATATTTCGAGGGAGGGTGAAATAATATTGGCATTTCTTAGCAGCAACCCAGGTACCATTGAAGACTAATCCCATCTTTTCACATGGGAGCATTAAGTAAGTATAACATAATACAATCGTAGAGTACCATTATCCTCTATGGACTATAAGATTCCAACTTTCAAACTCCCCTCTCTCTAGGTGAGAAGGCCTGTTCCATGAGATAAGGTGGGGGCTGGAAAATGCCCCATTTACTCAAACAATGATTAGAGGGATGTGCAAAGTGGCATAGCAGTTGCTTGCATGAAATGGGCAAAAGACTGAGAATAGTTGTTCGATAGTTTGTTCAATTTTATGAAGTAAAAACAAAAGCGGGAAAGTTTATCTTATAATGCAGGGAGATGAAACTATCTCTAGGTATGCATAAACAACATTATGCCTGTGCATAATTGCATAGTCCCTTCCAAAACCTTAAAAAATTATTTTTCTCAAACCTACAAATTCATATACTTACTCATAGCATCAATAGTTCACTTGTTAAAGCAGGCCATCAGATCTAAATAGTACTTATATTTGAGAAAAGGCTAAGGTTTTTGCTCAAAGAAAAAACATGGTTTATTGTTGGGGAAGAGTCAGATTTCTGAAAAAAAATTCTATCAAACTGGCATAAGCACGGAAAAAAAAAGAACTTTATATCCGCAGATTCCTACCATTAACAGAAAGTGTGGATCCAGTTCAGCACTATAGTAACATTGTCAAATGAACAAATTGCAAAGGGCAATTCATGTTGCAAAACCAAACATGAATAAAGGTTCTCTCCTACACACAAATACAC
>CAUOPZ010000393.1:7500-35000 GCA_963457665.1 Thysanoteuthis rhombus
AAGAAGTTTGTAGTATTATGTAGTTGAAATTAGAAATACTTTTATTCATCTGTACACTAAGTGTCAGTAATTTACTTTCATTGCAGATACTTAATAGAAATCATTAGCAGCTATCAGTGTCTATTTGACTGTTTATCATCTTAATTCTTTCATTGTCTGTTGCTGGACATAAACCTTCCCTAGGATTCGCCACACTTCTCTACTGAGAGCATTGCAGAGCCAGTACTTTCTGATTTTGTCTAGTTTGTCTCCATCTAGTATTCTGCTAACCTCAGTTGCTTATGTAATCTTTGGGGATCCATGTTGTGAGTTGTGCTGTCCATCAGTAGTCTGTCATTCTTGCAACATGACCTGCCCATTGCCATTTAAGATTTCTAATGGATTCAATGATGTCTTGGACTCCTGTTTTCTCTTTGATATATTGTGCTGTCTTATGATCTCTCCATGTGAGGTTGAGCATGATTCTTTCATGTGCATGTTGCATAGTTCTCAGTTTGCAGGTCAGCCTCTTGGTTAGGTTCCATGTTACAGCTCCATAAGTGACTACAGAGAGGATGTATTAGTTGTATACTTTCCTTTTTAAGATGAATTGGATCTTCTTGTTTTTGAAGGTTGAGCTAACTCTGCTGAATGCTTGCCATCCTACAGTGATTCTTCGCATGATTTCTTCTTCTTTTGAGGATTTCATGGAGACTTGTTGTCCTTGGTAGATGTAGTAGTCTACTTTCTCCAGTTCTGCATCTTCGATTTTGATCATTATGTTCTTATTTCCAACGTAATTGTTGTACATGACCTTTGTTTGGCTAAAGTTCATGTGTAGGCCGACTTCCTTGCTTTCTTCATTTAGTTCATCTCACATTAGTTGGAGGTTGTGTAGGTTTTGTGTGAAAAGGTGGATGTCATCTGAAAATCTGAGGTTGCTTTGATTACTTTATTTTCCTGGTCGAGAATTCTGAAGATCATCTTGAGGCAGGCTGTGAAGAATTTGTATGAGCTAGTTTCACCTGGTCTTACAGGGTCTACACCTTGTACTATGATTGCCTTCATGACCATGGGAATTTCCACCAAGTCAAAGACTTTTTTGAAATCAATAAATGCTACAGCAAATGGCATTTTGTATTCTACTGCTTTTTCTTTCAGCTGATTTATCGAATACAGGTGGTCCATGGTTAAGTAGTTTCTCCTAAAGCCAACTTGTTCCCGTGGTTGGTTTTCATCAAGTGCTTTTGTGATTCGGTTGGTGATAACTTTAGCAAAAAGTTTGTATATGCAGTTGAGTAGGCTTTTAGGTCTGTAGTTGTTGAGTTCTTTCAGGCTTCCTTTTTTATATAAAAGTATCATGATTGCTGTGTTCCAATCTTCCAGGGCTTCACTTTGTTTTAGGCATAACTTGAATAGACTAGCTAGTCCCCTACTGACAATCTTACCAGCTTTTTTGAGTAGATTAACTGTGATGTCATCTGGTCTAGGGGCTTTTCCTTTCCTTCTTTGATTGCTCGTTCCATTTTGATTTCAGCATGAATAATTGAGAGAGAACATAAACAAAGGAAAGATGTCCATGGGGAAGGGCTATGTCCAATGACGGACAATAAAAGATCGATGATGATGAGGATGATTTCAAAATATCGCTCATCAGATAAACATAGTTTTAAAAATAATGATGTTATTTTTTCTCAAATCTGCAAATAGAAATTGATAGGTACATTGTATTTTGATAACTTTGTGAATAAACGAAGTCAGAAAAAAAGTAATGTTTCTCCAGTTTTCTTTTATGGCTATGCTTATTGCAAATAATATTTTTGCTAATCACCACTACTCTATGCTACATGTATCTATCTGGAACAGTTCAGAGTACAAATTGAAATTTTGCACACACACACACATAAGTAGGAAAAATATTTTTCTTCTTTCTGGAAATTAAAATAGATCTTACTAGAGGTGTTCAATTTACAATGAAAGTTTGTGCCTAATAAATCCCTCAGTTAGTGTCCAGCAGCATTTATATTTTGTTTCGAAAATTTGTACTTTTTAGTGATCACAACGCAAAAAAAAAAAAGAGAAGTGAATCATTCATTGATCACCTATTTTTTGATATTTTTCACCCTATTGAATGACTGATCAGATCATTTTTTTTGTTTTTTTTTAAATCATGAATTTATGATTCAAACCATACAGGTAGTATTTTCATCAAGGTAACTCAATTTCACCACCACCACAGCTCAATAAACATGGGATTAAGCGACATATTCAACTTGTACTCATTATTTTATCCAAAATTTAATAAAAGAATAAATGACTGGAAATAAAAATTTCAGATACATATATATATATACACACATATATATACATATCCACATATACATACATATATATATATATATATATATATATATAAAAGTTACTTTTTCTTGATTCAATGATCAAATAGCAGAAATAGTAGATACTATCACGAAAGGATGAGTTTTATTGAAAAGAAAAAACTGTATAGAGAAAATATATTGATTTCCATGTCTACATTACACATTTTATTTAATCCAAAACTTGTTAACAAAAACTCATTTAACAAAAACTTGTTTTTTCTTTTATTTAAATTTTATCTTTTTTTGTAACCAAGTGAATTGATGAATCAGAAAAACCTTTAAATGAATATCAACTAACCTTTCTCTTCAGTTGAGTAACAACACGCTGGACCTCCCAGAGTTGTTCATTTTTGGATGTATCTTCCACACCTGCATTGAGCTCCTCATGTAATTGGTCAAGCAGAGATTCCTGCTTAGCTAATTCTTCTTCAAGAGCACAAAGATTATCAGGAAGTTCTAAAGACCAACGAGAAGTTGCAGGCTTCAAAGGTGGTATATATCTAAGAATAAAAGAACAAATTTTCAAAGTGGCTTGCATAAAAAAGCATTTAATTGCAAAGAAATCAGAATGTTAGATCAATATTCCAGTCTTTTTGAATTTCTTTGATGAAGCATTGTCATTATACTTTATTTTTGGTTAGTCTTTTTGCAACTCTTAGGTCAGAAATAAGCGTCCAGTGAGATTCCAGTGATGCCAGCAGGTGAAAGCTTTTGTGACTAAATTGGTAACAACATTGTCATGCTAAGGCAGGCTCCAATGGACGAGTTCAGTTCTTGCTAGAGATTTATTCTATATTTCTGATCCATGTTGCTTGCTTACTTAATGACCAGAGTTTTACAATAAAAAGCAATTAAAGAAAGACGAATTAAAAATTGATAATAAATTTAAAAAGTTTTTTCAATACAATGAAAAATATACTAAATTTCTGTATTCTTTCAACAATCACAAGAGAGTTGAAATGTTTGAAACAAATATTTTGCAGATATACAGGAAGCTACTTATTGTGATCATTTTGGAACAGATAGATTGTTAGATAACAATAACTGATAACATGAAGCAAAGGATATAAAAATTGTAATAATTTACATTCATAGTTAAAATTCAGTTATAAACAACTTTACGTTATCACAAAAGCCAAAAGTTTAATGAAGTGTCCACTATAAAGTTTAACCACCATTATTGTCAGATCACATGATCCTGACTAGAAGATAATATTCTCATCTTATCAAGGAACACCTTTCTATCAAATTTCAAGTAAAAAAGCTGAGAAAATCAATTTCAAAACAAAATTTAAATGCCATTATTGCCAGATCATGTGACCCCAAGTGGAAAATTTTTCAAGGTAAGAAGCATCTTCTCAAAGACACCTTTCAATCAAGGTTCAAGTAAATCTGACATAAAACAGCTGAGGAAGAAAAGAGATTAGATCCAGTAACTGATGGACAGACAAATTCTTTGGATTTTAAATAATCTTCTGAGAATTGCTTCCATAACATTGCTAGCAAATACAATGTATCAAGAAAGGAACTGTTTTGCAATTGCATTTGTATCAGATTCACTTTGAATACCATTGACCTGGACTACAAATTGTGTACGAATTTTTCTCTGGTAATAAAACTAGTATGAAGCCTTGGTTAGATGGTTGAATTAATTTGATGCTTTTTAATTCTAAATTATTTTTGTGCTGTACAATCGTCAAATAACCAGATGATTTTTCACTTAAATACAAAATATGAGTGGGCATTGCATGAAAATAAAGCTGTTTTATCAGTGTTGTAAATAATCTCAGGAATCTAAAATCTTATGCAATAGTGGCTGTGAAAATTTCAAATGAACAGCAGCACTGCGCTGACTCATTTTGGGCAACTTATAACTTGGAGAGATAAATCTTTACATTTTTTTATTTGCTTCTGCCATCATGAATAAATCATCAATAAATACATGATCTAAAACATAACTTATTTAATTGATCACTAAATAGGCAGAGAGGCTATATATGATTCACAGGATATAAAAAAGCAAATCATCTAATTCTTTTTTTAATTAACTCAAATAAATACAACTCTACAATTTGAGATTTACATCCACAGATAAAATCCAGTTGCTAATTACTCTAGTATATTTAAGCAAATTCTTAAATCATTCTGAAATCTCTTTCATACAAATGAACATAGTTTTTTGCAGAAGTCTCAAAATGTTCTAAATGTAATATAGGATGACCAACATATAATTCAGTAAATGAATGCATTTTATAAAAATATTACATTCTTCACTCACTTCTTGATGCAAGTATCATTAAAAAGTGACTTCACATGTGAAAAGAGAACATTCAGCACACGATGACTGATTTGCATTGTAGGACTCAATACAATGGATACATTCTGCAGACTCATCTTGTTTTCTTTTTGCTGAAAAATGAACAAACATGTCACATTAATTTCATCATTTTTACTCCATCAGAAATTTTTTAAATCAAGTAACACTGGCAAGCTGGCAAAGTTATTTAACAAAATTTTGTACATTTTAATGAGCAAATTTAAATAAGGAATACATTAATAAAAAATTCTTTTATTCTGTAATAAAGACAAGAAAAGACTGTATACAAAATCTGCTATGTCATTTACACAATTTCTGACATTATTGACAAAATTACAGAATTCCATTGAAATTTCATTATTTCATGAAGAATACAAAATTTAATAACAATTTCAACAAAATTTGAGTTTGACTGGTTTATGATATTTTCCACCATATTCTTCAATGGCTTGCCCATTCATCCAACTCTGTATTGCCTGATTGTGACGTCCTCTGCCCCCAAACTTCAGTCAAAATACAAACCAAAATGTTGCTCCAAAATCTCTGAATGTGCACCAATTTTGTATGATATTTTTCAAATTCTACTGGACGAAGACAATTATGAAAGAATGTTTGAATGAGAGATGTCATCTTATTTATCTCTGCAGCAATACTGACAGCCAGCACAGCCTGAGGATCTGATGTGTTTTCAGTGAAATCAGATTAAGTCAAGATTAATGATTGAAAGGAGCTCATTCACTAATTTGTTTTCTGAAGCCAGAGTTCCCAAACTGTGGAAAATTCCAGATGCCCTAAGGTGTGGGCAAATAACGAATCACTTCAATTCACAATGATTTCAAAACACATGGGCTGTTGCCTCTAGATGTGGCTCCCAAACATTGTATGCACTAAGAATTGGTCATCAAAACATTAACACAGCTTCAAATTAGTTAACAGCTTATAAAATCCCCAAGCCAGCAACTATCGATATTTTAAAAAATACTTAATAACACAATAGTAAGGGTCCTGTAAGATAGCAGTCATTGGCCAGCTAACAGTAAGACAGATGTCAACAGGCGCTGAAGAAAGAAAGAGTAAACCAGAGTAAGATAGGAAAGATTTTACAAAGCTTTCAAAATCTACCTACCCTTTTGATAATATGGGTCATATGAACTATCATCCAAGAAAGGAGCAAGCGATTACAGGTGGGTAACATATCGATTAAGGCTCTAAACTGTTCAATGCATTTTGCATCATTCTTAATAGCTGAAATCAGAGTGAATGAAATCAAGATAAATAAGACAAAAACTAATATCAACAAAGTATTGAAAAGTTTCAGGAGGAAATATTGAACTTGAATAAGTCAAAACTATTTTTCAATGCTTTTTATGAATTGGATAATTTTCTCAAGGATAAAAACTATAGGTTAAATGACCATTTTCAATCAATATCTAATTTAAAATAATTCTATGTACAAATAATCATCAAATCCAATATAAAAATGTTTCAAAAATCTCCTTGAGAAAAAAGCATTTTGTCTCATTAATCAATTGTCCTATTTCCAAGGAAGCAGAATATACCTTCCCGAGAGAAATACAAAATCTAATCATCCTTTACAAGTTAAAATGGTACTCAGTCATAAACTTTACAAAACATAATTGTTTAGCATAAGAACTGCTGAGGGTGTCAAAATGAATGATTAAATTGAACATAGAGTGTTGTTTGAAGTACTGAAATGAAGTACTGTCATTTCTTCCTTCAGTATTTGGATGAGTGTCTTCATTGTTTCAATCACTCTCTCCAGTCATCCTTCAATATATGCTGTATCTTATCTTCAAGGAACTTTGAATAGAATCTTGTCCATATTTTTTCCTTCAACATTTACAAATATTCCAATAGTTAAAAAATGTAGTTATGAATCTTTGTCGTTGAGATCTGAAAACTGAGCTGACTGGGGTTGTGCCAAAAGAAGAAAAACAATGAGAACAAGAGATTATTTTCAAAGTTCTGTGAATGTCACTAAAGCAATGAAAAGGGCCAGAGAATGTATAATCCTAACTAGTCATCAGAAGAACAAAGAGGAGGAAACTATTTTGAATCAAAAACCCTGAATAAATGTAACTTACTTGAGGCTTCTTCAAATTTTGGCATGAGTGCTGTAGTCAAAACAGGTTCTGGCAATTCTCGAAGAAACTGTTTCAATAAACTGGCAACTACATTTGGTTCATGTTCGTATAAATAAGCAGGAACTCCATCATTGTAAGCTTCCTTCAACATTTGCACTTTGGATTTCACTCCAGATATTCGGTAGATGCCTTCACACTGCAAACCTGCACAATTGATTTTAAATCATTTTATGATATAAAGATTTTAAAAACCTGACAATCTTTATATGCAAAATCCAGGGGTAGTCGTTACAATAATACAAGAAAAGTATGAAACTTTAATTAAATTTACACTAGAAATTCTATACTTCTCATGTTATTAATGATGTGCTTCTGGGTATAACTTTTTATACACTGATAAATTTAAAATAAAACAATATTCTAGGTTTTAAAATTGAGTAATGAAATTTTTATAGCTATTGTATCTGGGATGCATTTTGAAAATACAGACTTTTTAGTGACAACAGTGCTATTTTTTCAATTTTTTAATTGATTACCCTCAACATAGCATGCTGCCTAAAAATGTTGATCATGACAGTTTATATTGAATGACTAACCAGTTATAAATTTATGGTTCATAACATACTGGTATTTTGATCAAGGTAACTTAATTTTACTTCCAACACTGCTTAAAGTGTAAAAAGTATACATGGGTAGCTATGATTCATAATTTCCCTTTGTTTTTTTTTTCTGCTAAAAGAAAAAGGAGAACATTTTAGATTATTTCTTATGTTTAATTTTTGTATTACCTTGAAATTAAAATCAAACTGAATAGTGAAATATGAAAACAAACAATTGTAAGAAAATATAATAAGTAATTGTTCTACCATGTTCTTCAATATAGTCAATACATTCACGAAATATAGCAGGTAATTCTATTCCATCATGGCACTTGCTTCGTTCTACAGCAACTGCTAAAGAAACGCCAAAGACAGGTTTTTCGCACATCATCACTGAAGATTGTACAGTGCCAGACTCTACAAGAAGAAAAGCAGCTTTTAGGATTTCAAAATTTAATAAAAAGACTTTAAAAATTTCAATTCTCAAAGGAATTTTAGTTTTTTTCCAGTTCTCTACATAACAAATAAAAAGAGGATGAAACAATAATCTCAATATTGTTAGAACATCTTCATACTGCCTCTTCATAGAACTAAAATAAATACACAGTAAAAGAAACTTTAATGAAAATACAATATAATTTCAAATCTTTCAGCTAACTTGACAATAATTAGAAAATGAATACGTAAAATAAAAACATTGGGCTCTCTTATTTTTTATTATCAGTTCAATGAAACTGCAACAGAATTGTAAAATTTACTGAAGACAAGCAGGATCTGGATAAAAGAAGTAAATTTTTTAATAATTTATGAATTATAGTAACTCATACTTTTGACTACTTTTTACCTTCTTGATTTTTTTTGAGATACAAAGAGAAAGTTTTGACTAAGAACCATGTTCACATTTTTGCTTGTGTAAATATGCATGATTTATTCTAATTAAAAAAATATACTCATCACACAAAAATGTTATGAATTATGCTTTTTCCTAAGGCTGTAAGATAATAAAAGTATTAAAAGTAGGGAGGTCAATTTTAGTTGTGCATGTAGTGTTACTGAAAGCTATGGTATAAGATAAGGGGCATTTAGCTGAGCACAAAATGCTTTATTTGACCAAAATCTGCTTGTTAGATCAAAAGTTATGAAGTTGCAATTTTTGAAAGAAAAAAAACAAACTAGAAATTGATGTAATGGAATCTAACCTTTCAACATGGTCCAAAAGAGAAAAATGATGCACAAAATAAATCTTTTCACTGAAAAATTTGCCAACTTCCTGGAATTGAATTTTGGGCACGATGGGGAATTCATATTTCATATTTATATTTTTATAACACTCGTGTGAAGCAATTGTTTCTATGGCTAATCAGCCAAACAGGTTTAGTATAGCAGAACCTAGTTGTGTTGCCAATTAAACTCTTTTGGGACTAGATTTAGCATTTTTCTTAGTTTAACCACCAATTCTGTATCTTTTTCTAACTTCAAATTTTACGTTAATTAATATTTATATTAATTTAACAATCAAAATATCAAGAGTATTAGCAGTAGTAATATCATCATAGCTGGTTAAGTTGCCAATGTTTACAGATGCTCAGGCTGACATAATTAAAGGGGCTGGATTTTGATCTCAAAATAGCTAAATTGGCATCACTGGAATGGAGCAGTAATTTCTATAGTCGGCATATGTGAAACTCTCCAATCCAAAATTTCTCAATTAAGTTAATGATGGTGTTTAAAACACTACATTATAATGCAATTGGTTATGCAAATCAGTGAGTTTTATGCATTGATTTTACTCATGGAATAATAATTCCATTGCACTACGCATCTAGGAAAAAATTGATCTTTTTTGTTTTTTTTTTTCGAGCAAATTTTCCTAGGAAAAAAATGGCTTGTACATGTGCTTTTTGTTGTTTCTATAAAATTAAACAGAATTTTGATATTCCTCCTTTTCTAAATGAGAGTTTAGATATTTGTCTTTGGTCATAAAGCTGAAAGTTTGTTATACCCCACAGGTTGCCTCTCATTTAGTAAATAAGAAGTGTGTTTAGTAGTTAGCTAAATTGTTTGGTAAATCTAAAAGCAGTTCGGTTGCACTTTGTTCTGTTTTCAATATTACCTAACATATTTACTACACATCAAATTTTGTTTGGGGAATAAGAAAGTTCAGCACTTTCCAATTTTGTGGGCTTAGACAAATACAAAAAAAAATTCCTTGCAAAATATTATACTGGTGTTACCTGGAATAGTAACCATGCCAAAGAATTCCATTGTATTAAAAATAATGATGCAGCATTTCCAATATCAATTTTAATTTAATTTTTCCTGAAACAATATCTGTGACAAAGCATTCTCATTTTTAATTTGATTTTATAAATTCTTCTAAAATTTTTATTGGATTCAAATTCTTTTTATTGACTTTCAATTAATTTTGCAAAGTTTTATTTCAGTTTACAAAAACAGAAGTTCAAGTGATATAGTATTTTAAAAATTACAGTCTGAATTTAGAATTCAATCCAAATTGTCAGAAAAATTATAAGACTCATTTTATTATCATTCATTTTCTTACTCTTATTAACCTTCATCTTAATATTCTACTTGATTTTTATTTCATTTTATTTCAATTCATTTTTGATTTCAGTTCATTCCCAGTTTTTGCAACTTAGATTAAATTGTCGATAAGTATAGTATATACTGCTAAAAACTTCCTACATTTTAAATGTTTTGTTTTGAAATCGAATTAAAAAAAAAATTTGTATAAAATTATTCTTGATAAATATTTTGAACAATATTTCATGATAATCAGGTAGCGAAAAAAATGGTTGTATGGTAAAATTACCGTAGCAGTCAGTCTAATTGGTCTAAATGGCTACTTCAAATGAAATTGGTCACTTACTTTGGCTCTGAGGTAGAAAAGTTATTGGTGGGAGAACTGATTTTAAAATAAGTGTCAAAAGTATCTCCCTTCCTTAACCTTCCAGCTTAGTATTGGAAGGAAGTCACATTTTGGAAGATCCATTCAACAAAACTGCCCAGAATGATTTAGTAAAACTAGTTAAAAACATAAATAAATTCTCAAAACAATCATAGACTTTTCTAGAAGTATTGGTGGATAACAAATAATTTTCACAATCTTACAAAATTCAATGAAAAAATAAAGTCAAAATGAAAATGTATCTAAAAATATACTCAAGTAAATTCATATTTGCATTACATCTTATACAATTAATACTATTTATTAGTTTTTCCAACTGGTTCCTTTTTTTTTTAGGATGCACCAGTATGTATGGTACCAATTGCTGTTACTGACTGATTCACTGATAAATCGACATAGCAAACATCATCTCCGTGAAGTGTCCCCCAAGTGACATTTTATCATTGTTATCAAAATAAGGACTTCTATTTTACTATGTCAGAATACATATCAATTGCATAAATGAAATTCAATTTTATTATGACATCAAAGTTAAATGAACATTGTTCCGGTGGAAAGAGGTTTTTAAGATGGAAGTTTTGAAAGGCGTGAGCTTCTAAAGAGAGTAGTCCAAGAGAAATGAAACTGGAAAGTATTGATCCCAGAAATAAATATAGGTAAGCTGATTTTTTTAGAAAAGTTTTCCGATATAGTGAGGAATGATACATTAAAAGTCCCTGGGGTTCCACTACGTGCTTTTCCTTAATGGGCACCAAATCCTTGAAAATACCCATTATGCATTCATTATTTATCCTACACAAGGTTTTCTTGATGGTCTTTGGGAGTATTAGGTGTGCTTGATAACGTATTAAAAGTTAACCACAGTCTGAAATTGGAAAGATATGATTTTCAAGATGGCGTTCAGGATTGTCGCCAACCAAATCCTTGAAAATACTCATTACTTGTTTATCATTTATCCTAGCTAAGTTCCTGATGATGTCTACATTGTTGATGTTCAATAACTGCAACAGATCACTCCTCATTCAGATAGTTATCAGCCAGATGGTATCACTGTGAAGAAGCAGAATCAGTTGCTGATGTAATAATAGTTTCAACACCACTTGATATGGCCAAATCTGACAACGATCAACCAGTGATAGTAGTTGGGATAGATACCGATTTGTTGGCCATGTTAGTGAGAGCATCATTATCAATGGATCTGTTTATGCTGTTCCACAGCAATCCTGTAACTCTCGACAGCATTTAGCAGCTTCATCAAGCACTAGGGAGTATGAAACAGCACATCTTGTTTCTAAAAGTCATATCTGGATGTGATACCACATAAGAACTTTATGGAGAAGGGAAAGTGAAAGCATTAGAAGTAACTCAGAAAAAAGAGGAAAATTTATCTTCATACATGAATGTATTTGCATCAACTTCCAGCACTCATGACGATGTAACCACTGCACAGGAACTGTTTCTACTCAAACTGTATTGGGCCAAAAATCACACCTTTCCAATTGTCAGGTTGGGATAAACTTGATATGCAATCAAGCCCACCTGACACTATAACAAACCGTTGAGAAACCTTCCCGAGGATGAATAATGAATGGGCAATAATGGGTATTTTTAAGGATCTAGTTGCCAACTTGGGCACCATATTGGAAAGGCACAAGGAGGAAAACTGAGAAATAAAGATCGAACTAGCACATCTATGGTCTGACTTTCAGGCTTGTTTAAGATTGCTGTATTTTTTAGCATTGTGTTCTAAATAGGATGTTGTTGAATTATACAAATATCTTCATTTATGAGAAATACTATTAGGTTCTATCACAAGTTTAAATTGAAAAAAAAAAAAAACAACAAACTAACATGGAAACTGAGTTTGGTAAAAACAAGAGACAGAAACATTAATAAAATGACAAATTCACCAGAAAGTGATGGCATAAAAATACTATAAATTCAGAAAATTGATGCAAACTTATCACTTCATTTCATCAAATTCAATGTACTCTGTAATAATACTGAAAGTCCAAGTTTACTAAATTTCATGTATCATCTACAGAATTACATGTTAATTAAAATACTGGAACCTACCAGAAGGATTGATGTGAAAATCTTGGTGTTTGGATTTCTTCTTGTCCTTAAGTTTATGTTTCACCCTCTTTGCTTCTTTTTCATCTTTCTTTTTTTCTTCCTTTTTCCCTTCCTTTTCTTTTTTCTCTTCCTGCAAAGAAATATATTTATTCATTAACTGATCATTTCAGAAAGAAACCAGCACATCAACCAAATTGGTCTACAGATTTCAATACTAGTTAATACCTAAGCAGGTTATAACATTTGTCCTGCCAGCCCCTTACCAGGAAACTGAAAGCTGGTTTGAAATGTAGACCCTCCTCACTTGGAAAATTAACACAAAATAATCTTTCCACACCATTTAGCATAAAGAAAAAAACAATTTACCTAGCTAAGTAAATACCTATTACATTCCTTTGATAGTACATACTTCATACTTAATTATATAGCAATAAAATCCAATAATCAATTTGACTTAATAACAGTTATAACAAGATTTAAAACATATCAGGAGAGAATCATAATTAAAAACAAGCCAAATAGATGAAAGTAGTTATTTTCTAAAATCATTTCTTTAAAAGATGGTATCAATTCAAATCATAAACAGTCAATATATATCTCAGTTGTTTAGAGCATCAACACTCAAGAGGATGTTTTTTGAAATATCAATTCAGTCTTTTTTAATCACTAGACTCCCATCCTCGACATTTTGATCCCTAAAATGGAAGGAGAACTCCGTTCTCAATTTTGACCCACAGAAGTGAAAAATAAAATCCCTGTCTTTTTAACAACTAAAAATTATAAACATTTCTTTTGATTTACGTGAATATGGAAAAAAATTTCCCCACATTTTGACTCTTGAAAATGAAAAAAAAAAAAATCTTCCCTTGTTTGCGACGCCTAAAAGTAAAAACAAAATTACCCTTAGATTCCAACCTCCAAAAGTAAAAGAAAAAAAAATTTTCCTCCTCAATTTTGTCCCAAAACTTTGAAAAAAAAAATCCTCCCTTCAAATTTCCATTCTTCCCTTTCAATTTGGATCCTTAAAAAAAACATACTGAACCCGGTTTCCACGTATCTGGGAGAAATCCAACCATACGGAATACACGCATTCAGACAACTCCGCTACAACTCCGACGCCAGCACTATCAAGACAAGAGAACTCCCACCTTTACTATCTCTTCTCCTAACATTACTTCTCACGATCGATCGTATTAGCATTACCCGTACATGTACCTCATCTCTATTCTTGCATTAAACGTACGTCTCTTCTCTGGCCATAATTCTTATATGTGTTAATTCCTCTTTATTATAATGGACATCCAACTTCATACTTGGCGCGCATTTCATTCCCTTCTCTTCGTACAGCATCTTTTCCTTACCCAGCTACAGGCCCGGGCACCACTACACATCATCCACGAGGATCCAAAATTTTCGTCGTCTCTCAACAATCCATCGCTGTTCAGATTTGACAATAGATACTAAGTACAATTGTTTCAACAAGGCAAATGTAAGCTCTGGAGAGAAACTTCATACAACCATGCAGTCTTTTTATCCTGGCCAACAAAATTTGGGATAGTATCACAGACCATCAATGCAAAGAACAGAGGAAGTGCAGGTGCTTTCTCGGGGCCAAACCCAGTATCAATTTCATGAGCTGCTACATATCAAAACTCTTTTTTGTTTTATCGTATATGTAATGTTTACATAGTATTGCGGATTCAATTTGTGGTTTCCAGAAGTAAAACATAATGACATGATTTCAGCCTGTTTATAAGTACTTTTAGAAAATTTCCAACACATTTTAAAGATGCTGTGATAATATGGTTAAAAAATATGGTTTCGAAAAGACAATTCTTTACAATGATAAGTAAAGTCCACCTCACAAATTTCGCATCGCTCTCTTTTCTGAGTTGAGGGTGAAAGGCTTCTATCTTGCTGATTTGTTCACTTTTTGAGTTAGCTTACCTGTCACTTCCTGTTCACTATTGAGCTTGATCAACTCTTGGCACAGATGGGAAAGAATGGCAGGTGAGAGGTTTAGTTCAGCTTCTCAGCATTAGAAACATGTGTAATGATGTCATCAATGGATTGCCAACTGATTTTGTTATTGATTTTTTACTATATCTATTAATCCTTGCAGCCCTAAACTTATCATGGTATAATAGATACAAAACTTAGAGATGTGCTGTTGGAAAGTGAATGAAATTCCCTTTCCAATGATATGTCATGCCAGTTTATTGACATTTTTTCAACCTATTTAGCTCAAAATATTTCAGGACTATATTGGTGTGAGTACCAACACAGACCCCAGACTATCACTATTAACATTTCCTGGGAGGAATTTTCAAAAACTTGAAAGACAATGAGTCCCTTTAGTACACACAGACAATTTCATTGGGATATATTGAGTGAACAGATTTTCATTCGGAAATAGATTTTGCACACAGGACTTTTTCCTCGGCCAATAAATTGAAGTTTACTCGAGAACCACAAATCCAAAACTACTTTTGCACTTCCTTAGGCTCTAGGTAATACACTCACCAAATGTCAACTACAGTGACTGGTTCTTGTGATAGAGTATTTTCATTAGAGCAAATGGTGGCCATTTTGAAATTCAAGATTTTCCTTTCATGCAATTTTTGTAGACTTTTTTTTTCTTGATTATACAAAATCCATAGAGGTTTTATACAATTTGTGTGAGGTTGACCCTCATTTTGTGCAAAATGCCAAGACTAACAGTCCAGTAGACCACTTGTGTTAATAACAATCAGATCATAATATAATAATTAATGTTATATGACACCAGAGATAGCCAACATACTCAAAATATCAAAATCAAGTATCAAAAGTCATTTAAACCAACAGTATGGTTTCTACACATTATAAAAAACCCTACAGGACTATATTTATGTATGCCATTTTGCAAACAAATTGATACAGGCAATGAAAAAAGGAATGCAAGAGATTGTGTAGCAAGGAAAATAATACAATTGTACCAAGTGGGACCCAAATTTGACTCGCTTGATTCAGTCAACTCAAGTTTCACTACTTGTTTACCTTGTTTAAGTTGTGTTACGATGAGATCGAATTACTGTTATTGTTTTAGTTAAATCAACAGTACATATTTATTTTTATTGTCTGAATAGAAAAAAAAGTAATAAATTACATTCTTAATAATTGGAATGATTGTTATAGGCCTGCAAATAAATGTAATCAACTTATATTGCTAGTTTTAATTACACATATCCATTTATTTTGTCTGAAAAGAATTAAAAATTACATTGCTTTAAAACAAATCAAAATACTAAATTACATTCTTGATAATGGGACCTCAGTGTAACATGACATAAACAAGCAATGAAACCTGTGTAACTGGGATGCCCTTTTGTACAATTGTACCAGCAAAATGAACTAACACTAACCTGCCAGTCTTCATCCACACAATTTGATGCTGTATGTATAATAGGATTAGAAAGGAGTCCTCTGTTATGACCCCTGTTCCAGAAAAGAAACATTGTCCTACCTCACGTTAAATACCTCCATCTGTAGAACCCACCATTTGCAATTTCCAAAATAAGTCTGTAGCTGCTGTATAATTCATATTCATGAGTTTCACTCTTATAAAAAGAGGCATGAACGTACCCCAGGGTAACTACAGTAGTTACAGATCCGTGGAGTTGAAAAACACACAAATTTTTGGCAGAGTGATTGTTGTGATGTAACGGTGGCGTACTTCTTGTGCCAGTCAACTGGATTATGTGTTTCAAACTATTTTCAATGTGATTGGTTCTGCACTATTCCTGTGACTTCCTATACACAAGTTGTGTTGTGTCCCAACAACTTGGTGCATTTATTTTGGCACTTGAGCTGTGTTGCATGTCCTGACTATTTCAGGGCAACTGGTTCAGCACTACACCCATGACTTATGGCACACATGCTGTGTTGAATGTCTTAACTCATTCAGTGCATGTCATCTTGCACTTTTGGTAACCTCTCACAAAAAAGGTGTGTCGTGTTTTATTTTTTATTAACTATTTTTAGGGAGCATGTTTAGTGGCCTTAAAACTGCTACAAGCTATTTCAGCACCTGGCATGGAGTGCAAAGCCTTCAACATCAAATTGATTCCCGAATTGGACAACTTGGCAGATAGCCAGCCCAGCCAGTTGGAGAAAGCGGCACTTGCGTACAACTTAAGTGAGGTGAAGAAAGCCTTCCACAACGTCTGACCACTGCGGTATTCACTGCAACATCGGACAAATACGGGATGCCCTTCTGACAGCATTTGCGATAGATTTGTTGATGACATCTTCATCAACAAAAATGTGATGTCCACGGAGCACTTAAAGGAGCATTCTGCAAACTTTGGGTTGGAATGCAAGGACTCAATTGAAGGTTGGCAGACTTCAGTGGAGGCGATATTTTGAAATTCTCAAAGCCATAACACAACAAAACATCTTCTCTGTGTGTGGAAAGCTTGTGGGGCATTTTCCCCATGTGCGGCTGGCTCCACATGGCCAGCATCCTAATGCTAACTGAATGCAATTACATTAGGCAGGGACTTGCTCAGGTCCATCAGGGTGACTCCAGGTTAGGTGATTGGCAAGCAAATGGGTTGCCACTGGGGTCTTGTTGGAGGTGAATGGATCTGTCATCAAGGATACATACTGGTTGTGCCTAGCAAACAACATTATTCTGGCAGGACTGGACGCAACGCTGAAAGGTGTCAACTTTGTGCTTTAATGGTGAGTTGCTGCACTTCATTTGATGATTGATTTAGCTTGCGTTCATCAATGGATTTCCAAAATGCTGAATGGGAAGGCAAGACTGGGCACCAAAGCTGCAAGTGAGATGGTCATACTAAAATGGCTCAACATGCTTGATGGCACCCAGGGATAAAGTGGACGTTATACCTCACAAAGTAAGTCGATCCATCTCTGTTGAAGATTATTGGTCAAACATAATGAGGCTTGTCAGCCCAGCACCAGTACATTGGCAGACATGGGTGACACCTGGAATCGGGTAGGGTAGGATGTCACCCATTATGGTTTTAGCCATTACCTGACTCTGGTAGTTTGTGGCCCAGTCCGATGTAGCAACTGTTGCACCAGCAAAACTCTGCAACAGTTATCTGCAAGCTTGAAACAGTATTTCTTGAGCAAGGCTTACCGGTTGAACTTTTTGCCAATAATAATACAGCATTCTACAGCAGGCTCTTCAGACAGTTTCTGGACAAGTCAGGGGTCTGGCTCCAGCTCTGATGTGCATACGTGCCAGTGGGAAATGGTATAGTGGAGAGATGCAACAGGAATGTCAAACAAACCGCCGTCAGAAAGTAGTGTTCAATAATGGAAGCAGTCAACTGGTATAACATAACACCAAAAGATGAAGCTTCAACCTTAGCTACATCCATCAACATAATATATTCATACCGTATCTGAATAAAGGGACCTCCACCTGAATACGAGGAGGTCCTCAGAGCATACAACATGGGGGATTGCATTTGGTTAATAACCCCACACGGCCAATGCACGTCCAAGTTAGGTGTGGGCAGAGTCACTGGGATCAGCAGTCCACAATCACTCCTAATCAATGGGACGCCACGCCAAGTGAAGAACCTATCCCACTTTCCAGTTTTTTGCCCCACTTTGCATATTGAAAAAATAATCTTTTTCAATTTCCAAACTAATCGTTACTTTATCCCTTGATTTTGATTTATAGAATATGTTTCTGGTAGGGAAAAAAAACAAAATAGTAGCCATTCTTCCCTTGGAATAGGGTGGGTCCCATACCTCCACCATTTTCTGCAAGTTTTGAACAAACTCTTCTTCTTTACTTCCCTTTTCCCCCATCATTATCTTCACAGTAAATATTTTGTGGGCAGTAGAATAGGTCCACAGAGTAAATGTGATATGAAAGGATAAGTTATTTGGGTGAATGGAAAAATGTAGTGCAAATAGAACTAGCCAAGACCAGTATCTATCCTTTCCCATTTTAAGGCCTTGTGCCATATCTGTGTATACAGAAAAATAAACAGTTCAAGTCAAGAAGTCCACAATTGAAGACACAACAAATAACAGAGAAAAAGAGATTCATTGAAGAATAGCCATTTCTATAGAAAAACTTCCTCTCATTCTCTTAGACTAGATGAAGTTAATTGAAATTATAACAGAACATTCAGGTGTGGTTTCTAGTCACTGGTAGATAAATGAGCACAGCTACTCAGTAAAATTGAGAACCATCAAGATATCACCCTCTTGTAAGCCACATCAAAAGACCAAAGTCTACTCAATTGTAAGCCCATCACAGTTATGGTAGTGCTATCTGAAATCTGCCCAAACATTAAATCTGTCAAACATTAAGAAAACATTCAAAGCAGGCAAAAACCAGAAAACCACTCGGCTAGTTGGAATTGTAGTGCTTGGCTCTTTTCAAGATTCTTTCAGTTCAAGTGGTACCACAACAGGAAATATCATGAAGACGTTTTTTTGTGTTTCAAACCATAACAACCAGCAATCTTTGATCAAATACAAACATTACAGTTCTTATCACAAATCATTGTGTAACTGCCTTTTTCCAAATAGGGGTACAATCCTGCAGAAAGCATGGGCCCCTTGATATCATCAGTCAATCTGCATGCAATCATATTGGCAAGAATGTGGAACTGACTCAAAAAAAAACAAAAAAACCCAGATTTGGTTAGACATAAAATAGAAACAGTCATGTGGTCAACATCTTTTGGCATTGTCGTGTTGGGGGTTATCAATTAAAACTTGGGGAAAGGGGTGATCGATGAATAAGTTACTTCACTCGCCTTTTATTGGGCAGTGATCATTAAAAATATAGGCGGATACAAACTAAGGGATTGATTTACCATAAATCTACTTTGGAAATTGAACCCCCCACTAAAAACCTATTATGGGGTGAATGTTTGAAAACCCCAAAAAGTGTTTCCCCCAGACATAAGAAATAAATGTCGAGGTTTAAAGCCCTCTAGCTGGATTAGTGCATCCTGTCCACCTCATATATACATAGCTAGCCAGCCAGCTAGACTAACTTAAAAACTGAAGAAACCCATCTTGTCAGTCTTAATTGACAGTTTCTAATCATTCAATCAATATCTAATTCAGCCAATAGCACCAGTGGTTGGGAAGGCTCATTACAAGATTGACTCTCATTCAAACAGCAGTTACCAACTGCATTTGGAAATGGCTTAAGTTATTGTTCATCACTAAGAAGTTGGACCATGTAGGCATTATCACACTGGTCAATTATTCTAGTTGGGCAGCACTAATTGTCATGGTAAAGAAAGCTTATAGTTCTATTCAAGTTTGTGCTGATTACTCAACTGATCTGAATGATGCTCTTGAATCCAATAGTCACCCACTACTAATTCTAAAAGACCTCTTCACAATGCTCAATGGAGGACATTTTTTGCAGAGACCAACTTGGCCAAAACAATCTCCAACTATACACTGACAAGTGTTAATTCTTCTTATAGTCAATCAAGAATGTCAGATTCACATCAGCAATGCGAGAAGAACCCTTGAAAATGATCAGCAGAATGTGAGGCTGCATTTTTGAAACACAAATCAATGCTGACTTCTGGGAAACTTTTCACAATGTTCAATTTGAACCACAAAATCATGATTGTGACAGATACATCCAATCAAGTGATAATTTCCCATGTTTTTCAAGATAAATCAGAGAGAGCAATGATGTATGGTTCCTATACTTTATAAATTTTGGGCAAAAAAGCTTGGCAATCATTCTGTTTCACAACATACTTCATAGATGGCACTTCACGTTAACTAGCGAACCACAAACCTCTACTATCTATTCTTAGCCCACAAACTGCACCATACCCCAGATCACTGATGTACCAGCTGCAAGTGTTAACAAAAAGTATAAAATCCACAAGTATTTTGATATCCTCTCTGAATTTTGATTTAAATCAACTTTTGTAGTGGAATACTCTTCATGAAAGTCTCACAACAAACTGAACTCCGATTTCTCAAACACACTGTGGTAACAAATAGAGCCTGAGGCACCTGTTACAATAATGGAATGATTTAATGAAAGAGTGATAAAGTGTTATTTCAATGCACATCCATTAATTCAGGTGCATCATGCCAGCCTTCAATGCAGAGAATTTTTACAAATGCTTTAAGACAATTTGTCTCTCAAAAAAAAAGAGCACATTCTTATATGATAAGAAATAGGGTGTTTGTGTGTGTGTGCGTATATATATATATATATATATATATATATATATCGTACACACAAGCATACATGCACGAAGGTGCATCAAGTCCACAACCTGACACATAATTATTCGCTAAATTTAGATTTGAAACTTTCCTGTATATTTGAGCTATGCGATTAACATTCACCACTGAATCAAGTGTGCTGACAAAGAAGAAGATTATGTTTTAAACAAATATCCATGGGGTAAAATAAATACTTTTTCTATCATCAAGCTACAGACTTTTCTTTTCCAGCTTTTGTTTACACATTGCTCTACCATCCCAGACAAGAGCTGATGTTTGACAATGGACCAGTGAAAGATGTCTTGTATGATTTGTCTGCTGTATGTAGGCGGTTTAATGATATTAAAGCCCAAGAGGCAATGTTTTGAAATGATCAGAGAATTTGCAACACAGTGTGCTACATTGGGGAAAATCAAAAGTTGCAAACTTTTCTCAAAGAATCCAGGAACTATCTGATGATGAACTGTTCGCAAGCAGTTATCATTCTTGTTGCTCCAAGGAAGTTATTCGTAGTGATCAGCTGCAGAGTAATTTCATGATATTGGAGGTGCACTAAGTGAACTGAGAGGTTGTCCTCACTGAAGTAAATTATCCACAAGTGAATTTGGTAGAAGTCAGTCCAGAAGATCAATAGAAAAAAAAAAGTTCATAACTATTTTCTCTAATGAAGAAAGTTCAAGTTAGGAGGAAGATTAACCCTTTCATCCCTGATAAGCCTCCAGGTGTGGTAATAAAAGTCACTGACAGCCTGATCCTGTCTGAAGATGTGATTGTTTACAAGTGTTAAAAGTCGCAACCAGCCTGTATATGATTTGCAAATTCAATGGCCTATAGGGAATCCTTTTATATCTCAACTTAGCTTACAAATCCAAATGGGGGGAGATGGGGAAACATTTGACCTACATCTCCCTCACTTGCAGTTTCACAAGCTATAAGGATGTTTTTTTTCTAATTTTCAAAAAGCTAACAACAGCAAATTCGTCGAATTTGCCCTTGAAATAGTGGAGGCTGTATAAAAAAAATGCTTTAGAAATGAATGAACTGGATGCAAATAATAAATCCGATGTGGATATAAGTGATTTAGATCAATCTTCTCGTGAATCCCAGAGGAAAATGCCAGAAACCTTGCACACATGCTGGATAAAAATCAGTGAATTTGAAGTGAAATGCTCCAAAACGTAAATATTGAAACACTTTCAGAAATCGTTTGCGTGACCATGAAAGAAAGTCAAAAAAGAAGGAAAGAGAAATGATACAATCCATAGGCCAGTACATTGCAAATATTGAAATTATAAATAGGCTTAGGTGTTTGTTAGATAATGGCATGGTTACAAATATGAAAGGAATTAAACAAGAATAAAACAACCTATATGAGTATGATGCAAAGACAGGAAAAAGTATCTAAAGA
The DNA here is from genome assembly GCA_963457665.1 of Thysanoteuthis rhombus. Taxonomy (NCBI): domain Eukaryota; kingdom Metazoa; phylum Mollusca; class Cephalopoda; order Oegopsida; family Thysanoteuthidae; genus Thysanoteuthis; species Thysanoteuthis major. The sequence goes on from CAUOPZ010000393.1 coordinate 29,545, forward strand.
GCCTGATTACTAAGAATATATGTAGAGTCCGTAGAGTCTCATAGGAGAAATAAGAGCGAGCAGATCGTAAGCAAAGAAAATCACTTGGCAATGCTGTTAATGAATTTGAAAAGAATGTTGATGATGAAGAGGATGTACAGCGCCTTTCAAAAGGTGGTTTCTGTGTTAAGAAGAAAATTATTCAAAGCAATTAAATGGTGGTTTAAAGGATCAATGACTGACATTAAATTGCCTAAAGAATTAACCTCTTTTATGAAAAGGATCAAAATTGGAAGTAAATCACAAGCTATTGGAGTTGTGGTTACCGACGCTTGACGGACAGATTAATTGGTAAGAAACTATCATTGTTAAGAATCAAGATGAAATAGACGATGGGACTACCATCAATGATCCTCTGGTAATTCTGAGCAAATCAAAACCAGTAAATATTAGTATATCCAATGACCAGGCTCCTTGAATATACCACTAAAAGAAGGACCAAGATTGAAAGAATACAATTTCAACCTTGAACAAGAATTGAACCAAAGATACAAAGGGTTGGATGCAGCATGTTTTACTGTATGCAACGCACATAGAAAGATAGTAACAAAATCAAGATTAATCAGGAATGACAATCTTCTTTTAGGAGTCAAGAGGTCAGAAAGTCAGAGCATTGCCCTTGAGGCAGAGAAATGCCAACGGCTACTAATTCCCGGTTGCTTGCTGTCAAAAATATATTTACAGGAAAATCCAATAAAACTTTTAACTGATATAATAGCATCTTTGCTAAGAAACCCTCTTAAAGATTAAACAACACTGAATTAATAACCAAGGTATCCCAGCCATTATAACTGGACAAAGTCAAAAAAACAATAATTACCTTGGACCTCAATTCGTATGAGAGAGCTGTTAAACTGTAACAAGCAATTAGGATTTCCAACTGCTTCCAGCAAATAGAGAAACTGCATACATGCTTTTCCTCCCTCCATGCTCTAGGCAAATATATAGAAGGAAGTGGCATTGAAGCTCTAAGCATAGAAGAAAATACAAGAGAGGAGTCAAATATTGCACTACATATGCTCAAGCGATATGGGAAATGCTATTTGATATTTTACTGATAAACAACCAAAATGCATTTCTTTCATAAACCTGTTTGGTGATCAAACATTCAAGCAACAGATATGCACCCTCAAAGTTGCAGGGGGTATAACTGGAATTATACAAAATGAATCAGCACTTGACAGGTATCTATTAATTTAACGCTTGACCTCGGCAGCATTTAAGAGGAAAAGTTTTGAACTAGTTATGGTGTAACTAATACAAAAGAGAGAAAATTGCACCATTAGCTAAAAGATTCAATGGCACCAGGAGTATAACAAAATTCAGCTAAGATAAAGAATGGAATTCTTGAGCATTGCACGTAAAATCCTTTAATACCAGAATTAGCGAATATAGTAATGAATATAACAGCTAGACCGACAGCAGAGAGAGGTATTGTGGAAAGAGACAGAGGTGACCAAGCATTCAAGAACTTTGTTGCTGATGGACATTCTCACTGATGCATACCTATGTTAGATCCAACCCTGAAGCTCTAACTGAAATCATTTGTAAACTGGCAAAAGGAAGCTCACTGCAAATTTAACAAGGAAGTCATCAAGCTTGGGCAGCTTCTTATGAGATTTCTAGTCATTCAGAGATCAATACCAGAGTTGGTACAGAAACTAAATAATGAAATAAACGCATACAAGTTCTCTACAAGCCCTAGATCAATGTTTTCAGCAGATAGACAACTTTTAATTCCAGCAAACAAAATGGTAAGGGAAAAAAGATTTGCATGATTGATGCTATGGCGGTTGTTCAAAACATCAAAAAAGGCACTGAAATATCTATCCGTGTTGACTTTGCTCAAGCATTCATCAACAATATCAAGAAGATCCTGAATAAATACGAAGGGAGGGTGATTTTTTATCATAACACAAAACATTTTCTGAAATAACAAACAATAGTAAAGTGTATTTCTGGTGTAGGTCTTAAGAAATTCCAACACAACAACACAACCGACATTAAACGTGCCATTGAAAACTCCCCTTTCCCATATTGAAACAAAAAGCCCAATGGACAGAGTACCTTGGAACAGCATTGCTGCAGGCATACGATGGAAGTCAAGTTTCATTGATCATTGTACATGGTACAAGTACTTACACAAAATCCTTTTGTTGTCTTCATATCATAGCATAATCCTCAGGGAAGCGGACACCATAATCCTCTTTCACACACACAATGCTTTAGAACACGAATACAAAAGCTAATATTAGTCCTGTTTAACAGGAGGAATACGTAAGTTAAGATGAAACCTGTTTAACAGGAGGAATACAAAAGTTACAATTATATCTGTTCAGCAGGAGGGATACAAAAGCCAACATGTTCAACAAGCAGAATACAAAAGTTAGGATGACATCTGTTTAGCAGGAGGAATACACAAGCTAAGATGACACCACTTTAGTAACACGAATACAAAAGCTAGGATGAGACCTGTTTAACAGAAGGAATACAAAAGTTAAGATGACACCTGTTCAACAGGAAAAATACAAAAGTTAAGATGAAACCTGTTTAGCAGGAGGTATATAAACGTCAAGATGAGACCTCTTTACTTGGTGGAATGCAAAAGTTAGGATGTGACCTGTTTAACATGAGGAATACAAAAGCTAAAATGAGAATGTTTAACAGAAAAAATACAAAAGCTAGGATTAGACCTGTTTAACAGGAAGAATACGAAAGCTTAGATGACACCAGATCAACAGGGGGAATACACAAATTAGGATGGAACCTGTTCCACAGGAGGAATACAAAAGCTAGGATGACTCCTTTTTACCAGGAAGAATACGAAAGCTAAAATGAAATATGTTTCACGGGGAGAATACAATAGTTAGGATGACACCTGTTTAGCAGGAGGAATACAAAAATTTGGATGAGACCTGTACAAAAGGAGGAATACAAAAGCTAAAATGAAACCTGTTTAGCAGGAAGAATACAAAAGTTAAGATGAAACCAGTTTAGTGACATGAATACAAAAGATAAAATGACACCTGTTTAATGGGAGGAATAAAAAAAGTTAGGATGTGACCAGTTTAACAGGAGGTATACAAAAGCTAAACAGAGACCTGTTAGCAGGTGGAATACAAAAGCTAAAATGATACCTGTTTAACAGGAATAATACTTAAGTTAGGATGAAACCTGTTCAACAGGAGGAATAAAAAAAAGTTAAAATGAGACCTGCTTAACAGGACGAATACAAAAGCCAGTGATAAGACCTTTTTAACAGAAAGAATAAAAAAGTTAGGATAAAAACTGTTTAACAGGTGGAATACACAAATTAGGATGGAACCTGTTCCACAGGAGGAATACAGAAGTTAGGATGAAAACTGTTTAACAGGTGGAATACAGAAGTTAGGATGAAAACTGTTTAACAGGTGGAATACAGAAGTTAGGATGAAAACTGTTTAACAGGTGGAATACAGAAGTTAGGATGAAAACTGTTTAACAGGTGGAATACAGAAGTTGGGATGAAAACTGTTTAACAGGTGGAATGCAGAAGTTAGGATGAAAACTGTTTAACAGGTGGAATACAGAAGTTAGGATGAAAACTGTTTAACAGGTGGAATGCAGAAGTTAGGATGAAAACTGTTTAACAGGTGGAATACAGAAGTTAGGATGAAAACTGTTTAACAGGTGGAATACAGAAGTTAGGATGAAAACTGTTTAACAGGTGGAATACAGAAGTTAGGATGAAAACTGTTTAACAGGTGGAATACAGAAGTTAGGATGAAAACTGTTTAACAGGTGGAATACAGAAGTTAGGATGAAAACTGTTTAACAGGTGGAATACAGAAGTTAGGATGAAAACTGTTTAACAGGTGGAATACAGAAGTTAGGATGAAAACTGTTTAACAGGTGGAATACAGAAGTTGGGATGAAAACTGTTTAACAGGTGGAATGCAGAAGTTAGGATGAAAACTGTTTAACAGGTGGAATACAGAAGTTAGGATGAAAACTGCTTAACAGGTGGAATGCAGAAGTTAGGATGAAAACTGTTTAACAGGTGGAATACAGAAGTTGGGATGAAAACTGTTTAACAGGTGGAATGCAGAAGTTAGGATGAAAACTGTTTAACAGGTGGAATACAGAAGTTAGGATGAAAACTGCTTAACAGGTGGAATACAGAAGTTGGGATGAAAACTGTTTAACAAGTGGAATACAGAAGTTGGGATGAAAACTGTTTAACAGGTGGAATACAGAAGTTAGGATGAAAACTGTTTAACAGGTGGAATACAGAAGTTGGGATGAAAACTGTTTAACAGGTGGAATACAGAAGTTAGGATGAAAACTGTTTAACAGGTGGAATACAGAAGTTGGGATGAAAACTGTTTAACAGGTGGAATGCAGAAGTTAGGATGAAAACTGTTTAACAGGTGGAATACAGAAGTTAGGATGAAAACTGCTTAACAGGTGGAATGCAGAAGTTAGGATGAAAACTGTTTAACAGGTGGAATACAGAAGTTGGGATGAAAACTGTTTAACAGGTGGAATGCAGAAGTTAGGATGAAAACTGTTTAACAGGTGGAATACAGAAGTTAGGATGAAAACTGTTTAACAGTTGGAATACAGAAGTTAGGATGAAAACTGTTTAACAAGTGGAATACAGAAGTTAGGATGAAAACTGTTTAACAGGTGGAATACAGAAGTTAGGATGAAAACTGTTTAACAGGTGGAATACAGAAGTTGGGATGAAAACTGTTTAACAGGTGGAATACAGAAGTTAGGATGAAATCTGTTTAACATGAGGAATACAAGAGTCAGGATGAAACATGTTCAAGAGAAGGAATACAAAAGCTAGGATGACACTTGTTTAACAAGAGGAATGTAGAAGCCACGATGGGATCTGTTTCACAGGGGGAATACAAAAGCTAGGATTAGACCTATTTAACAGGAGGAATACAAAAGCTACAATGATGTCTATTTAATAAGAGGAATACAAAAGCTAAGATGACATCTGTTTAGCAGGAGGAATACATAAACTAAGATGAGATTGCCTTAGGAACATGAATACAAAAGCTAGTATCAGTCATGTTTAACAGGAAGAATACGAAGGTTAGGTTGAAACCTGTTTAACAGGAGGCATACAAAATTTGGGATGAGACCTGTTTAAAAGGAGGAATACAAAATTTAGTATGGAACCTGTTTAACAGGAGGCATACAAAAGATAGGATGACACCTGTTTAACAGGACGAATACAAAAGTTAGGATGAGGTCTGTCCAACAGGAGGAATACAAAAGCTAAGATGAGACCTTTATAGGCGGAAAAATACAAAAGCTAACAATAGACCTGTTTAACAGGAAGTATACAAAAGCTAAGCCGAGACCTGTTCAGCAGGAGGAATACAAAAGCCAAGATGAGATATATTTAATAGGAGGAATAC
>CAUOPZ010000394.1:0-41296 GCA_963457665.1 Thysanoteuthis rhombus
TCCCTAGTTCTTTTTCTTTTTTTTTTCTCACCCACTTGTTCCCCTTTTCCATTTTTTTCGGGCAGATCTATGCAGTATGGGGGGGGGTGGTTAGTCTATCATAGCATAGGTACTGTAAGCACCCTAGTTCTTTTTCTTTTTTTTTTCTCACCCACTTGTTCCCCTTTTCCATTTTTTTCGGGCAGACGATCATAGCAGTGGGGGAGGTTTAGTCTATCATAGCATAGGTACTGTAAGCTCCCTAGTTCTTTTTCTTTTTTTTTTCTCACCCACTTGTTCCCCTTTTCCATTTTTTTCGGGCAGATCTATGCAGTATGGGGGGGGTGGTTAGTCTATCATAGCATAGGTACTGTAAGCACCCTAGTTCTTTTTCTTTTTTTTTTCTCACCCACTTGTTCCCCTTTTCCATTTTTTTCGGGCAGATCTATGCAGTATGGGGGGGGGTGGTTAGTCTATCATAGCATAGGTACTGTAAGCACCCTAGTTCTTTTTCTTTTTTTTTTCTCACCCACTTGTTCCCCTTTTCCATTTTTTTCGGGCAGACGATCATAGCAGTGGGGGAGGTTTAGTCTATCATAGCATAGGTACTGTAAGCTCCCTAGTTCTTTTTCTTTTTTTTTCTCACCCACTTGTTCCCCTTTTCCATTTTTTTCGGGCAGATCTATGCAGTATGGGGGGGGGTGGTTAGTCTATCATAGCATAGGTACTGTAAGCACCCTAGTTCTTTTTCTTTTTTTTTTCTCACCCACTTGTTCCCCTTTTCCATTTTTTTCGGGCAGACGATCATAGCAGTGGGGGAGGTTTAGTCTATCATAGCATAGGTACTGTAAGCTCCCTAGTTCTTTTTCTTTTTTTTTTCTCACCCACTTGTTCCCCTTTTCCATTTTTTTCGGGCAGATCTATGCAGTATGGGGGGGGGGGTGGTTAGTCTATCATAGCATAGGTACTGTAAGCACCCTAGTTCTTTTTCTTTTTTTTTTCTCACCCACTTGTTCCCCTTTTCCATTTTTTTCGGGCAGACGATCATAGCAGTGGGGGAGGTTTAGTCTATCATAGCATAGGTACTGTAAGCTCCCTAGTTCTTTTTCTTTTTTTTTTCTCACCCACTTGTTCCCCTTTTCCATTTTTTTCGGGCAGATCTATGCAGTATGGGGGGGGGTGGTTAGTCTATCATAGCATAGGTACTGTAAGCACCCTAGTTCTTTTTCTTTTTTTTTTCTCACCCACTTGTTCCCCTTTTCCATTTTTTTTGGGCAGACGATCATAGCAGTGGGGGAGGTTTAGTCTATCATAGCATAGGTACTGTAAGCTCCCTAGTTCTTTTTCTTTTTTTTTTCTCACCCACTTGTTCCCCTTTTCCATTTTTTTCGGGCAGATCTATGCAGTATGGGGGGGGTGGTTAGTCTATCATAGCATAGGTACTGTAAGCACCCTAGTTCTTTTTCTTTTTTTTTTCTCACCCACTTGTTCCCCTTTTCCATTTTTTTCGGGCAGATCTATGCAGTATGGGGGGGTGGTGGTTAGTCTATCATAGCATAGGTACTGTAAGCACCCTAGTTCTTTTTCTTTTTTTTTTCTCACCCACTTGTTCCCCTTTTCCATTTTTTTCGGGCAGACGATCATAGCAGTGGGGGAGGTTTAGTCTATCATAGCATAGGTACTGTAAGCTCCCTAGTTCTTTTTCTTTTTTTTTTCTCACCCACTTGTTCCCCTTTTCCATTTTTTTCGGGCAGATCTATGCAGTATGGGGGGGGGGGGTTAGTCTATCATAGCATAGGTACTGTAAGCACCCTAGTTCTTTTTCTTTTTTTTTTCTCACCCACTTGTTCCCCTTTTCCATTTTTTTCGGGCAGACGATCATAGCAGTGGGGGAGGTTTAGTCTATCATAGCATAGGTACTGTAAGCTCCCTAGTTCTTTTTCTTTTTTTTTTCTCACCCACTTGTTCCCCTTTTCCATTTTTTTCGGGCAGATCTATGCAGTATGGGGGGAGGGGGTGGTTAGTCTATCATAGCATAGGTACTGTAAGCACCCTAGTTCTTTTTCTTTTTTTTTTCTCACCCACTTGTTCCCCTTTTCCATTTTTTTCGGGCAGACGATCATAGCAGTGGGGGAGGTTTAGTCTATCATAGCATAGGTACTGTAAACTCCCTAGTTCTTTTTCTTTTTTTTTTCTCACCCACTTGTTCCCCTTTTCCATTTTTTTCGGGCAGATCTATGCAGTATGGGGGGGGGTGGTTAGTCTATCATAGCATAGGTACTGTAAGCACCCTAGTTCTTTTTCTTTTTTTTTTCTCACCCACTTGTTCCCCTTTTCCATTTTTTTCGGGCAGATCTATGCAGTATGGGGGGGTGGTGGTTAGTCTATCATAGCATAGGTACTGTAAGCACCCTAGTTCTTTTTCTTTTTTTTTTCTCACCCACTTGTTCCCCTTTTCCATTTTTTTCGGGCAGACGATCATAGCAGTGGGGGAGGTTTAGTCTATCATAGCATAGGTACTGTAAGCTCCCTAGTTCTTTTTCTTTTTTTTTTCTCACCCACTTGTTCCCCTTTTCCATTTTTTTCGGGCAGATCTATGCAGTATGGGGGGGGTGGTTAGTCTATCATAGCATAGGTACTGTAAGCACCCTAGTTCTTTTTCTTTTTTTTTTCTCACCCACTTGTTCCCCTTTTCCATTTTTTTCGGGCAGACGATCATAGCAGTGGGGGAGGTTTAGTCTATCATAGCATAGGTACTGTAAGCTCCCTAGTTCTTTTTCTTTTTTTTTTCTCACCCACTTGTTCCCCTTTTCCATTTTTTTCGGGCAGATCTATGCAGTATGGGGGGGGGGTGGTTAGTCTATCATAGCATAGGTACTGTAAGCACCCTAGTTCTTTTTCTTTTTTTTTTCTCACCCACTTGTTCCCCTTTTCCATTTTTTTCGGGCAGACGATCATAGCAGTGGGGGAGGTTTAGTCTATCATAGCATAGGTACTGTAAGCTCCCTAGTTCTTTTTCTTTTTTTTTTCTCACCCACTTGTTCCCCTTTTCCATTTTTTTCGGGCAGATCTATGCAGTATGGGGGGGGGGTGGTTAGTCTATCATAGCATAGGTACTGTAAGCACCCTAGTTCTTTTTCTTTTTTTTTTCTCACCCACTTGTTCCCCTTTTCCATTTTTTTCGGGCAGACGATCATAGCAGTGGGGGAGGTTTAGTCTATCATAGCATAGGTACTGTAAGCTCCCTAGTTCTTTTTCTTTTTTTTTTCTCACCCACTTGTTCCCCTTTTCCATTTTTTTCGGGCAGATCTATGCAGTATGGGGGGGGTGGTTAGTCTATCATAGCATAGGTACTGTAAGCACCCTAGTTCTTTTTCTTTTTTTTTTCTCACCCACTTGTTCCCCTTTTCCATTTTTTTCGGGCAGACGATCATAGCAGTGGGGGAGGTTTAGTCTATCATAGCATAGGTACTGTAAGCTCCCTAGTTCTTTTTCTTTTTTTTTTCTCACCCACTTGTTCCCCTTTTCCATTTTTTTTGGGCAGATCTATGCAGTATGGGGGGGGGGTTAGTCTATCATAGCATAGGTAAAGTAAGCACCCTAGTTCTTTTTCTTTTTTTTTTCTCACCCACTTGTTCCCCTTTTCCATTTTTTTCGGGCAGACGATCATAGCAGTGGGGGAGGTTTAGTCTATCATAGCATAGGTACTGTAAGCTCCCTAGTTCTTTTTCTTTTTTTTTTCTCACCCACTTGTTCCCCTTTTCCATTTTTTTCGGGCAGATCTATGCAGTATGGGGGGGGTGGTTAGTCTATCATAGCATAGGTACTGTAAGCACCCTAGTTCTTTTTCTTTTTTTTTCTCACCCACTTGTTCCCCTTTTCCATTTTTTTCGGGCAGATCTATGCAGTATGGGGGGGTGGTGGTTAGTCTATCATAGCATAGGTACTGTAAGCACCCTAGTTCTTTTTCTTTTTTTTTTCTCACCCACTTGTTCCCCTTTTCCATTTTTTTCGGGCAGACGATCATAGCAGTGGGGGAGGTTTAGTCTATCATAGCATAGGTACTGTAAGCTCCCTAGTTCTTTTTCTTTTTTTTTTCTCACCCACTTGTTCCCCTTTTCCATTTTTTTCGGGCAGATCTATGCAGTATGGGGGGGGGGTTAGTGTATCATAGCATAGGTACTGTAAGCACCCTAGTTCTTTTTCTTTTTTTTTTCTCACCCACTTGTTCCCCTTTTCCATTTTTTTCGGGCAGACGATCATAGCAGTGGGGGAGGTTTAGTCTATCATAGCATAGGTACTGTAAGCTCCCTAGTTCTTTTTCTTTTTTTTTTTCTCACCCACTTGTTCCCCTTTTCCATTTTTTTCGGGCAGATCTATGCAGTATGGGGGGGGGTGGTTAGTCTATCATAGCATAGGTACTGTAAGCACCCTAGTTCTTTTTCTTTTTTTTTTCTCACCCACTTGTTCCCCTTTTCCATTTTTTTCGGGCAGACGATCATAGCAGTGGGGCAGGTTTAGTCTATCATAGCATAGGTACTGTAAGCTCCCTAGTTCTTTTTCTTTTTTTTTTCTCACCCACTTGTTCCCCTTTTCCATTTTTTTCGGGCAGATCTATGCAGTATGGGGGGGGGTGGTTAGTCTATCATAGCATAGGTACTGTAAGCACCCTAGTTCTTTTTCTTTTTTTTTTCTCACCCACTTGTTCCCCTTTTCCATTTTTTTCGGGCAGACGATCATAGCAGTGGGGGAGGTTTAGTCTATCATAGCATAGGTACTGTAAGCTCCCTAGTTCTTTTTCTTTTTTTTTTCTCACCCACTTGTTCCCCTTTTCCATTTTTTTCGGGCAGATCTATGCAGTATGGGGGGGTGGTTAGTCTATCATAGCATAGGTACTGTAAGCACCCTAGTTCTTTTTCTTTTTTTTTTCTCACCCACTTGTTCCCCTTTTCCATTTTTTTCGGGCAGATCTATGCAGTATGGGGGGGGGGGTTAGTCTATCATAGCATAGGTACTGTAAGCACCCTAGTTCTTTTTCTTTTTTTTTTCTCACCCACTTGTTCCCCTTTTCCATTTTTTTCGGGCAGACGATCATAGCAGTGGGGGAGGTTTAGTCTATCATAGCATAGGTACTGTAAGCTCCCTAGTTCTTTTTCTTTTTTTTTTCTCACCCACTTGTTCCCCTTTTCCATTTTTTTCGGGCAGATCTATGCAGTATGGGGGGGGGTGGTTAGTCTATCATAGCATAGGTACTGTAAGCACCCTAGTTCTTTTTCTTTTTTTTTTCTCACCCACTTGTTCCCCTTTTCCATTTTTTTCGGGCAGACGATCATAGCAGTGGGGGAGGTTTAGTCTATCATAGCATAGGTACTGTAAGCTCCCTAGTTCTTTTTCTTTTTTTTTTCTCACCCACTTGTTCCCCTTTTCCATTTTTTTCGGGCAGATCTATGCAGTATGGGGGGATGGTTAGTCTATCATAGCATAGGTACTGTAAGCACCCTAGTTCTTTTTCTTTTTTTTTTCTCACCCACTTGTTCCCCTTTTCCATTTTTTTCGGGCAGACGATCATAGCAGTGGGGGAGGTTTAGTCTATCATAGCATAGGTACTGTAAGCTCCCTAGTTCTTTTTCTTTTTTTTTTCTCACCCACTTGTTCCCCTTTTCCATTTTTTTCGGGCAGATCTATGCAGTATGGGGGGGGGGTTAGTCTATCATAGCATAGGTACTGTAAGCACCCTAGTTCTTTTTCTTTTTTTTTTCTCACCCACTTGTTCCCCTTTTCCATTTTTTTCGGGCAGACGATCATAGCAGTGGGGGAGGTTTAGTCTATCATAGCATAGGTACTGTAAGCTCCCTAGTTCTTTTTCTTTTCTTTTTCTCACCCACTTGTTCCCCTTTTCCATTTTTTTCGGGCAGATCTATGCAGTATGGGGGGGGGGGGTTAGTCTATCATAGCATAGGTACTGTAAGCACCCTAGTTCTTTTTCTTTTTTTTTTCTCACCCACTTGTTCCCCTTTTCCATTTTTTTCGGGCAGACGATCATAGCAGTGGGGGAGGTTTAGTCTATCATAGCATAGGTACTGTAAGCTCCCTAGTTCTTTTTCTTTTTTTTTTCTCACCCACTTGTTCCCCTTTTCCATTTTTTTCGGGCAGATCTATGCAGTATGGGGGGGGGGTTAGTCTATCATAGCATAGGTACTGTAAGCACCCTAGTTCTTTTTCTTTTTTTTTTCTCACCCACTTGTTCCCCTTTTCCATTTTTTTCGGGCAGACGATCATAGCAGTGGGGGAGGTTTAGTCTATCATAGCATAGGTACTGTAAGCACCCTAGTTCTTTTTCTTTTTTTTTTCTCACCCACTTGTTCCCCTTTTCCATTTTTTTCGGGCAGATCTATGCAGTATGGGGGGGGGGGTGGTTAGTCTATCATAGCATAGGTACTGTAAGCACCCTAGTTCTTTTTCTTTTTTTTTTCTCACCCACTTGTTCCCCTTTTCCATTTTTTTCGGGCAGACGATCATAGCAGTGGGGGAGGTTTAGTCTATCATAGCATAGGTACTGTAAGCTCCCTAGTTCTTTTTCTTTTTTTTTTCTCACCCACTTGTTCCCCTTTTCCATTTTTTTCGGGCAGATCTATGCAGTATGGGGGGGTGGTTAGTCTATCATAGCATAGGTACTGTAAGCACCCTAGTTCTTTTTCTTTTTTTTTTCTCACCCACTTATTCCCCTTTTCCATTTTTTTCGGGCAGACGATCATAGCAGTGGGGGAGGTTTAGTCTATCATAGCATAGGTACTGTAAGCTCCCTAGTTCTTTTTCTTTTTTTTTTCTCACCCACTTGTTCCCCTTTTCCATTTTTTTCGGGCAGATCTATGCAGTATGGGGGGGGTGGTTAGTCTATCATAGCATAGGTACTGTAAGCACCCTAGTTCTTTTTCTTTTTTTTTTCTCACCCACTTGTTCCCCTTTTCCATTTTTTTCGGGCAGACGATCATAGCAGTGGGGGAGGTTTAGTCTATCATAGCATAGGTACTGTAAGCTCCCTAGTTCTTTTTCTTTTTTTTTTCTCACCCACTTGTTCCCCTTTTCCATTTTTTTCGGGCAGATCTATGCAGTATGGGGGGGGGGTGGTTAGTCTATCATAGCATAGGTACTGTAAGCACCCTAGTTCTTTTTCTTTTTTTTTTCTCACCCACTTGTTCCCCTTTTCCATTTTTTTCGGGCAGACGATCATAGCAGTGGGGGAGGTTTAGTCTATCATAGCATAGGTACTGTAAGCTCCCTAGTTCTTTTTCTTTTTTTTTTCTCACCCACTTGTTCCCCTTTTCCATTTTTTTCGGGCAGATCTATGCAGTATGGGGGGGGGGGGTGGTTAGTCTATCATAGCATAGGTACTGTAAGCACCCTAGTTCTTTTTCTTTTTTTTTTCTCACCCACTTGTTCCCCTTTTCCATTTTTTTCGGGCAGACGATCATAGCAGTGGGGGAGGTTTAGTCTATCATAGCATAGGTACTGTAAGCACCCTAGTTCTTTTTCTTTTTTTTTTCTCACCCACTTGTTCCCCTTTTCCATTTTTTTCGGGCAGACGATCATAGCAGTGGGGGAGGTTTAGTCTATCATAGCATAGGTACTGTAAGCTCCCTAGTTCTTTTTCTTTTTTTTTTCTCACCCACTTGTTCCCCTTTTCCATTTTTTTCGGGCAGATCTATGCAGTATGGGGGGGGGGGTGGTTAGTCTATCATAGCATAGGTACTGTAAGCACCCTAGTTCTTTTTCTTTTTTTTTTCTCACCCACTTGTTCCCCTTTTCCATTTTTTTCGGGCAGACGATCATAGCAGTGGGGGAGGTTTAGTCTATCATAGCATAGGTACTGTAAGCTCCCTAGTTCTTTTTCTTTTTTTTTTCTCACCCACTTGTTCCCCTTTTCCATTTTTTTCGGGCAGATCTATGCAGTATGGGGGGGGGGGTGGTTAGTCTATCATAGCATAGGTACTGTAAGCACCCTAGTTCTTTTTCTTTTTTTTTTCTCACCCACTTGTTCCCCTTTTCCATTTTTTTCGGGCAGACGATCATAGCAGTGGGGGAGGTTTAGTCTATCATAGCATAGGTACTGTAAGCTCCCTAGTTCTTTTTCTTTTTTTTTTCTCACCCACTTGTTCCCCTTTTCCATTTTTTTCGGGCAGATCTATGCAGTATGGGGGGGGTGGTTAGTCTATCATAGCATAGGTACTGTAAGCACCCTAGTTCTTTTTCTTTTTTTTTTCTCACCCACTTGTTCCCCTTTTCCATTTTTTTCGGGCAGACGATCATAGCAGTGGGGGAGGTTTAGTCTATCATAGCATAGGTACTGTAAGCTCCCTAGTTCTTTTTCTTTTTTTTTTCTCACCCACTTGTTCCCCTTTTCCATTTTTTTCGGGCAGATCTATGCAGTATGGGGGGGGTGGTTAGTCTATCATAGCATAGGTACTGTAAGCACCCTAGTTCTTTTTCTTTTTTTTTTCTCACCCACTTGTTCCCCTTTTCCATTTTTTTCGGGCAGACGATCATAGCAGTGGGGGAGGTTTAGTCTATCATAGCATAGGTACTGTAAGCTCCCTAGTTCTTTTTCTTTTTTTTTTCTCACCCACTTGTTCCCCTTTTCCATTTTTTTTGGGCAGATCTATGCAGTATGGGGGGGGGGGGTTAGTCTATCATAGCATAGGTAAAGTAAGCACCCTAGTTCTTTTTCTTTTTTTTTTCTCACCCACTTGTTCCCCTTTTCCATTTTTTTCGGGCAGACGATCATAGCAGTGGGGGAGGTTTAGTCTATCATAGCATAGGTACTGTAAGCTCCCTAGTTCTTCTTCTTTTTTTTTTCTCACCCACTTGTTCCCCTTTTCCATTTTTTTCGGGCAGATCTATGCAGTATGGGGGGGGTGGTTAGTCTATCATAGCATAGGTACTGTAAGCACCCTAGTTCTTTTTCTTTTTTTTTCTCACCCACTTGTTCCCCTTTTCCATTTTTTTCGGGCAGATCTATGCAGTATGGGGGGGTGGTGGTTAGTCTATCATAGCATAGGTACTGTAAGCACCCTAGTTCTTTTTCTTTTTTTTTTCTCACCCACTTGTTCCCCTTTTCCATTTTTTTCGGGCAGACGATCATAGCAGTGGGGGAGGTTTAGTCTATCATAGCATAGGTACTGTAAGCTCCCTAGTTCTTTTTCTTTTTTTTTTCTCACCCACTTGTTCCCCTTTTCCATTTTTTTCGGGCAGATCTATGCAGTAGGGGGGGGGGTGGTTAGTCTATCATAGCATAGGTACTGTAAGCACCCTAGTTCTTTTTCTTTTTTTTTTCTCACCCACTTGTTCCCCTTTTCCATTTTTTTCGGGCAGACGATCATAGCAGTGGGGGAAGTTTAGTCTATCATAGCATAGGTACTGTAAGCTCCCTAGTTCTTTTTCTTTTTTTTTTCTCACCCACTTGTTCCCCTTTTCCATTTTTTTCGGGCAGATCTATGCAGTATGGGGGGGGTGGTTAGTCTATCATAGCATAGGTACTGTAAGCACCCTAGTTCTTTTTCTTTTTTTTTTCTCACCCACTTGTTCCCCTTTTCCATTTTTTTCGGGCAGACGATCATAGCAGTGGGGGAGGTTTAGTCTATCATAGCATAGGTACTGTAAGCTCCCTAGTTCTTTTTCTTTTTTTTTTCTCACCCACTTGTTCCCCTTTTCCATTTTTTTCGGGCAGATCTATGCAGTATGGGGGGGGTGGTTAGTCTATCATAGCATAGGTACTGTAAGCACCCTAGTTCTTTTTCTTTTTTTTTTCTCACCCACTTGTTCCCCTTTTCCATTTTTTTCGGGCAGACGATCATAGCAGTGGGGGAGGTTTAGTCTATCATAGCATAGGTACTGTAAGCTCCCTAGTTCTTTTTCTTTTTTTTTTCTCACCCACTTGTTCCCCTTTTCCATTTTTTTCGGGCAGATCTATGCAGTATGGGGGGGGTGGTTAGTCTATCATAGCATAGGTACTGTAAGCACCCTAGTTCTTTTTCTTTTTTTTTTCTCACCCACTTGTTCCCCTTTTCCATTTTTTTCGGGCAGATCTATGCAGTATGGGGGGGTGGTGGTTAGTCTATCATAGCATAGGTACTGTAAGCACCCTAGTTCTTTTTCTTTTTTTTTTCTCACCCACTTGTTCCCCTTTTCCATTTTTTTCGGGCAGACGATCATAGCAGTGGGGGAGGTTTAGTCTATCATAGCATAGGTACCGTAAGCTCCCTAGTTCTTTTTCTTTTTTTTTTCTCACCCACTTGTTCCCCTTTTCCATTTTTTTCGGGCAGATCTATGCAGTATGGGGGGGGGTGGTTAGTCTATCATAGCATAGGTACTGTAAGCACCCTAGTTCTTTTTCTTTTTTTTTTCTCACCCACTTGTTCCCCTTTTCCATTTTTTTCGGGCAGACGATCATAGCAGTGGGGGAGGTTTAGTCTATCATAGCATAGGTACTGTAAGCTCCCTAGTTCTTTTTCTTTTTTTTTTCTCACCCGCTTGTTCCCCTTTTCCATTTTTTTCGGGCAGATCTATTCAGTATGGGGGGGGGGGGTGGTTAGTCTATCATAGCATAGGTACTGTAAGCACCCTAGTTCTTTTTCTTTTTTTTTTCTCACCCACTTGTTCCCCTTTTCCATTTTTTTCGGGCAGACGATCATAGCAGTGGGGGAGGTTTAGTCTATCATAGCATAGGTACTGTAAGCTCCCTAGTTCTTTTTCTTTTTTTTTTCTCACCCACTTGTTCCCCTTTTCCATTTTTTTCGGGCAGATCTATGCAGTATGGGGGGGGGGGGTTAGTCTATCATAGCATAGGTACTGTAAGCTCCCTAGTTCTTTTTCTTTTTTTTTTTCTCACCCACTTGTTCCCCTTTTCCATTTTTTTCGGGCAGATCTATGCAGTATGGGGGGGGGTGGTTAGTCTATCATAGCATAGGTACTGTAAGCACCCTAGTTCTTTTTCTTTTTTTTTTCTCACCCACTTGTTCCCCTTTTCCATTTTTTTCGGGCAGACGATCATAGCAGTGGGGGAGGTTTAGTCTATCATAGCATAGGTACTGTAAGCTCCCTAGTTCTTTTTCTTTTTTTTTTCTCACCCACTTGTTCCCCTTTTCCATTTTTTTCGGGCAGACGATCATAGCAGTGGGGGAGGTTTAGTCTATCATAGCATAGGTACTGTAAGCTCCCTAGTTCTTTTTCTTTTTTTTTTCTCACCCACTTGTTCCCCTTTTCCATTTTTTTCGGGCAGATCTATGCAGTATGGGGGGGGGGGGTTAGTCTATCATAGCATAGGTACTGTAAGCACCCTAGTTCTTTTTCTTTTTTTTTTCTCACCCACTTGTTCCCCTTTTCCATTTTTTTCGGGCAGACGATCATAGCAGTGGGGGAGGTTTAGTCTATCATAGCATAGGTACTGTAAGCTCCCTAGTTCTTTTTCTTTTTTTTTTCTCACCCACTTGTTCCCCTTTTCCATTTTTTTCGGGCAGATCTATGCAGTATGGGGGGGGTGGTTAGTCTATCATAGCATAGGTACTGTAAGCACCCTAGTTCTTTTTCTTTTTTTTTCTCACCCACTTGTTCCCCTTTTCCATTTTTTTTGGGCAGACGATCATAGCAGTGGGGGAGGTTTAGTCTATCATAGCATAGGTACTGTAAGCTCCCTAGTTCTTTTTCTTTTTTTTTTCTCACCCACTTGTTCCCCTTTTCCATTTTTTTCGGGCAGATCTATGCAGTATGGGGGGGGGGTGGTTAGTCTATCATAGCATAGGTACTGTAAGCACCCTAGTTCTTTTTCTTTTTTTTTTCTCACCCACTTGTTCCCCTTTTCCATTTTTTTCGGGCAGACGATCATAGCAGTGGGGGAGGTTTAGTCTATCATAGCATAGGTACTGTAAGCTCCCTAGTTCTTTTTCTTTTTTTTTTCTCACCCACTTGTTCCCCTTTTCCATTTTTTTCGGGCAGATCTATGCAGTATGGGGGGGGGTGGTTAGTCTATCATAGCATAGGTACTGTAAGCACCCTAGTTCTTTTTCTTTTTTTTTTCTCACCCACTTGTTCCCCTTTTCCATTTTTTTCGGGCAGACGATCATAGCAGTGGGGGAGGTTTAGTCTATCATAGCATAGGTACTGTAAGCTCCCTAGTTCTTTTTCTTTTTTTTTTCTCACCCACTTGTTCCCCTTTTCCATTTTTTTCGGGCAGACGATCATAGCAGTGGGGGAGGTTTAGTCTATCATAGCATAGGTACTGTAAGCTCCCTAGTTCTTTTTCTTTTTTTTTTCTCACCCACTTGTTCCCTTTTTCCATTTTTTTCGGGCAGATCTATGCAGTATGGGGGCGGGGGGTGGTTAGTCTATCATAGCATAGGTACTGTAAGCACCCTAGTTCTTTTTCTTTTTTTTTTCTCACCCACTTGTTCCCCTTTTCCATTTTTTTCGGGCAGACGATCATAGCAGTGGGGGAGGTTTAGTCTATCATAGCATAGGTACTGTAAGCTCCCTAGTTCTTTTTCTTTTTTTTTTCTCACCCACTTGTTCCCCTTTTCCATTTTTTTCGGGCAGATCTATGCAGTATGGGGGGGGGTGGTTAGTCTATCATAGCATAGGTACTGTAAGCACCCTAGTTCTTTTTCTTTTTTTTTTCTCACCCACTTGTTCCCCTTTTCCATTTTTTTCGGGCAGACGATCATAGCAGTGGGGGAGGTTTAGTCTATCATAGCATAGGTACTGTAAGCTCCCTAGTTCTTTTTCTTTTTTTTTTTCTCACCCACTTGTTCCCCTTTTCCATTTTTTTCGGGCAGATCTATGCAGTATGGGGGGGGTGGTTAGTCTATCATAGCATAGGTACTGTAAGCACCCTAGTTCTTTTTCTTTTTTTTTTCTCACCCACTTGTTCCCCTTTTCCATTTTTTTCGGGCAGACGATCATAGCAGTGGGGGAGGTTTAGTCTATCATAGCATAGGTACTGTAAGCTCCCTAGTTCTTTTTCTTTTTTTTTTCTCACCCACTTGTTCCCCTTTTCCATTTTTTTCGGGCAGACGATCATAGCAGTGGGGGAGGTTTAGTCTATCATAGCATAGGTACTGTAAGCTCCCTAGTTCTTTTTCTTTTTTTTTTCTCACCCACTTGTTCCCCTTTTCCATTTTTTTCGGGCAGATCTATGCAGTATGGGGGGGGGTGGTTAGTCTATCATAGCATAGGTACTGTAAGCACCCTAGTTCTTTTTCTTTTTTTTTTCTCACCCACTTGTTCCCCTTTTCCATTTTTTTCGGGCAGACGATCATAGCAGTGGGGGAGGTTTAGTCTATCATAGCATAGGTACTGTAAGCTCCCTAGTTCTTTTTCTTTTTTTTTTCTCACCCACTTGTTCCCCTTTTCCATTTTTTTCGGGCAGATCTATGCAGTATGGGGGGGGTGGTTAGTCTATCATAGCATAGGTACTGTAAGCACCCTAGTTCTTTTTCTTTTTTTTTTCTCACCCACTTGTTCCCCTTTTCCATTTTTTTTGGGCAGACGATCATAGCAGTGGGGGAGGTTTAGTCTATCATAGCATAGGTACTGTAAGCTCCCTAGTTCTTTTTCTTTTTTTTTTCTCACCCACTTGTTCCCCTTTTCCATTTTTTTCGGGCAGATCTATGCAGTATGGGGGGGGGGTGGTTAGTCTATCATAGCATAGGTACTGTAAGCACCCTAGTTCTTTTTCTTTTTTTTTTCTCACCCACTTGTTCCCCTTTTCCATTTTTTTCGGGCAGACGATCATAGCAGTGGGGGAGGTTTAGTCTATCATAGCATAGGTACTGTAAGCTCCCTAGTTCTTTTTCTTTTTTTTTTCTCACCCACTTGTTCCCCTTTTCCATTTTTTTCGGGCAGATCTATGCAGTATGGGGGGGGGGGGTTAGTCTATCATAGCATAGGTACTGTAAGCACCCTAGTTCTTTTTCTTTTTTTTTTCTCACCCACTTGTTCCCCTTTTCCATTTTTTTCGGGCAGACGATCATAGCAGTGGGGGAGGTTTAGTCTATCATAGCATAGGTACTGTAAGCTCCCTAGTTCTTTTTCTTTTTTTTTTCTCACCCACTTGTTCCCCTTTTCCATTTTTTTCGGGCAGACGATCATAGCAGTGGGGGAGGTTTAGTCTATCATAGCATAGGTACTGTAAGCACCCTAGTTCTTTTTCTTTTTTTTTTCTCACCCACTTGTTCCCTTTTTCCATTTTTTTCGGGCAGATCTATGCAGTATGGGGGCGGGGGGTGGTTAGTCTATCATAGCATAGGTACTGTAAGCACCCTAGTTCTTTTTCTTTTTTTTTTCTCACCCACTTGTTCCCCTTTTCCATTTTTTTCGGGCAGACGATCATAGCAGTGGGGGAGGTTTAGTCTATCATAGCATAGGTACTGTAAGCTCCCTAGTTCTTTTTCTTTTTTTTTTCTCACCCACTTGTTCCCCTTTTCCATTTTTTTCGGGCAGATCTATGCAGTATGGGGGGGGTGGTTAGTCTATCATAGCATAGGTACTGTAAGCACCCTAGTTCTTTTTCTTTTTTTTTTCTCACCCACTTGTTCCCCTTTTCCATTTTTTTCGGGCAGACGATCATAGCAGTGGGGGAGGTTTAGTCTATCATAGCATAGGTACTGTAAGCTCCCTAGTTCTTTTTCTTTTTTTTTTCTCACCCACTTGTTCCCCTTTTCCATTTTTTTCGGGCAGACGATCATAGCAGTGGGGGAGGTTTAGTCTATCATAGCATAGGTACTGTAAGCTCCCTAGTTCTTTTTCTTTATTTTTTCTCACCCACTTGTTCCCCTTTTCCATTTTTTTCGGGCAGATCTATGCAGTATGGGGGGGGGGGTGGTTAGTCTATCATAGCATAGGTACTGTAAGCTCCCTAGTTCTTTTTCTTTTTTTTTTCTCACCCACTTGTTCCCCTTTTCCATTTTTTTCGGGCAGACGATCATAGCAGTGGGGGAGGTTTAGTCTATCATAGCATAGGTACTGTAAGCTCCCTAGTTCTTTTTCTTTTTTTTTTCTCACCCACTTGTTCCCCTTTTCCATTTTTTTCGGGCAGATCTATGCAGTATGGGGGGGGGTTAGTCTATCATAGCATAGGTACTGTAAGCACCCTAGTTCTTTTTCTTTTTTTTTTCTCACCCACTTGTTCCCCTTTTCCATTTTTTTCGGGCAGACGATCATAGCAGTGGGGGAGGTTTAGTCTATCATAGCATAGGTACTGTAAGCTCCCTAGTTCTTTTTCTTTTTTTTTTCTCACCCACTTGTTCCCCTTTTCCATTTTTTTCGGGCAGATCTATGCAGTATGGGGGGGGGTGGTTAGTCTATCATAGCATAGGTACTGTAAGCACCCTAGTTCTTTTTCTTTTTTTTTTCTCACCCACTTGTTCCCCTTTTCCATTTTTTTCGGGCAGACGATCATAGCAGTGGGGGAGGTTTAGTCTATCATAGCATAGGTACTGTAAGCTCCCTAGTTCTTTTTCTTTTTTTTTTCTCACCCACTTCTTCCCCTTTTCCATTTTTTTCGGGCAGATCTATGCAGTATGGGGGGGGGTGGTTAGTCTATCATAGCATAGGTACTGTAAGCACCCTAGTTCTTTTTCTTTTTTTTTTCTCACCCACTTGTTCCCCTTTTCCATTTTTTTCGGGCAGACGATCATAGCAGTGGGGGAGGTTTAGTCTATCATAGCATAGGTACTGTAAGCTCCCTAGTTCTTTTTCTTTTTTTTTTCTCACCCACTTGTTCCCCTTTTCCATTTTTTTCGGGCAGACGATCATAGCAGTGGGGGAGGTTTAGTCTATCATAGCATAGGTACTGTAAGCTCCCTAGTTCTTTTTCTTTTTTTTTTCTCACCCAATTGTTCCCCTTTTCCATTTTTTTCGGGCAGATCTATGCAGTATGGGGGGGGGGTGGTTAGTCTATCATAGCATAGGTACTGTAAGCACCCTAGTTCTTTTTCTTTTTTTTTTCTCACCCACTTGTTCCCCTTTTCCATTTTTTTCGGGCAGACGATCATAGCAGTGGGGGAGGTTTAGTCTATCATAGCATAGGTACTGTAAGCTCCCTAGTTCTTTTTCTTTTTTTTTTCTCACCCACTTGTTCCCCTTTTCCATTTTTTTCGGGCAGACGATCATAGCAGTGGGGGAGGTTTAGTCTATCATAGCATAGGTACTGTAAGCTCCCTAGTTCTTTTTCTTTTTTTTTTCTCACCCACTTGTTCCCCTTTTCCATTTTTTTCGGGCAGATCTATGCAGTATGGGGGGGGGGTGGTAAGTCTATCATAGCATAGGTACTGTAAGCACCCTAGTTCTTTTTCTTTTTTTTTTCTCACCCACTTGTTCCCCTTTTCCATTTTTTTCGGGCAGACGATCATAGCAGTGGGGGAGGTTTAGTCTATCATAGCATAGGTACTGTGAGCTCCCTAGTTCTTTTTCTTTTTTTTTTCTCACCCACTTGTTCCCCTTTTCCATTTTTTTCGGGCAGATCTATGCAGTATGGGGGGGGGGTTAGTCTATCATAGCATAGGTACTGTAAGCACCCTAGTTCTTTTTCTTTTTTTTTTCTCACCCACTTGTTCCCCTTTTCCATTTTTTTCGGGCAGACGATCATAGCAGTGGGGGAGGTTTAGTCTATCATAGCATAGGTACTGTAAGCTCCCTAGTTCTTTTTCTTTTTTTTTTCTCACCCACTTGTTCCCCTTTTCCATTTTTTTCGGGCAGATCTATGCAGTATGGGGGGGGGGTGGTTAGTCTATCATAGCATAGGTACCGTAAGCACCCTAGTTCTTTTTCTTTTTTTTTTCTCACCCACTTGTTCCCCTTTTCCATTTTTTTCGGGCAGACGATCATAGCAGTGGGGGAGGTTTAGTCTATCATAGCATAGGTACTGTAAGCTCCCTAGTTCTTTTTCTTTTTTTTTTCTCACCCACTTGTTCCCCTTTTCCATTTTTTTCGGGCAGATCTATGCAGTATGGGGGGGGGGGGGTGGTTAGTCTATCATAGCATAGGTACTGTAAGCACCCTAGTTCTTTTTCTTTTTTTTTTCTCACCCACTTGTTCCCCTTTTCCATTTTTTTCGGGCAGACGATCATAGCAATGGGGGAGGTTTAGTCTATCATAGCATAGGTACTGTAAGCTCCCTAGTTCTTTTTCTTTTTTTTTTCTCACCCACTTGTTCCCCTTTTCCATTTTTTTCGGGCAGACGATCATAGCAGTGGGGGAGGTTTAGTCTATCATAGCATAGGTACTGTAAGCTCCCTAGTTCTTTTTCTTTTTTTTTTCTCACCCACTTGTTCCCCTTTTCCATTTTTTTCGGGCGGATCTATGCAGTATGGGGGGGGGGTGGTTAGTCTATCATAGCATAGGTACTGTAAGCACCCTAGTTCTTTTTCTTTTTCTTTTCTCACCCACTTGTTCCCCTTTTCCATTTTTTTCGGGCAGATCTATGCAGTATGGGGGGGGGGGGTTAGTCTATCATAGCATAGGTACTGTAAGCACCCTAGTTCTTTTTCTTTTTTTTTCTCACCCACTTGTTCCCCTTTTCCATTTTTTTCGGGCAGACGATCATAGCAGTGGGGGAGGTTTAGTCTATCATAGCATAGGTACTGTAAGCTCCCTAGTTCTTTTTCTTTTTTTTTTCTCACCCACTTGTTCCCCTTTTCCATTTTTTTCGGGCAGATCTATGCAGTATGGGGGGGGTGGTTAGTCTATCATAGCATAGGTACTGTAAGCACCCTAGTTCTTTTTCTTTTTTTTTTCTCACCCACTTGTTCCCCTTTTCCATTTTTTTCGGGCAGACGATCATAGCAGTGGGGGAGGTTTAGTCTATCATAGTATAGGTACTGTAAGCTCCCTAGTTCTTTTTCTTTTTTTTTTCTCACCCACTTGTTCCCCTTTTCCATTTTTTTCGGGCAGATCTATG
Source organism: Thysanoteuthis rhombus (assembly GCA_963457665.1). Taxonomy (NCBI): domain Eukaryota; kingdom Metazoa; phylum Mollusca; class Cephalopoda; order Oegopsida; family Thysanoteuthidae; genus Thysanoteuthis; species Thysanoteuthis major. The sequence continues at coordinate 17,927 of CAUOPZ010000394.1, forward strand.
CAGTATGGGGGGGGGTTAGTCTATCATAGCATAGGTACTGTAAGCTCCCTAGTTCTTTTTCTTTTTTTTTTCTCACCCACTTGTTCCCCTTTTCCATTTTTTTCGGGCAGACGATCATAGCAGTGGGGGAGGTTTAGTCTATCATAGCATAGGTACTGTAAGCTCCCTAGTTCTTTTTCTTTTTTTTTTCTCACCCAATTGTTCCCCTTTTCCATTTTTTTCGGGCAGATCTATGCAGTATGGGGGGGGGTGGTTAGTCTATCATAGCATAGGTACTGTAAGCACCCTAGTTCTTTTTCTTTTTTTTTTCTCACCCACTTGTTCCCCTTTTCCATTTTTTTCGGGCAGATCTATGCAGTATGGGGGGGGGGTGGTTAGTCTATCATAGCATAGGTACTGTAAGCACCCTAGTTCTTTTTCTTTTTTTTTTCTCACCCACTTGTTCCCCTTTTCCATTTTTTTCGGGCAGACGATCATAGCAGTGGGGGAGGTTTAGTCTATCATAGCATAGGTACTGTAAGCTCCCTAGTTCTTTTTCTTTTTTTTTTCTCACCCACTTGTTCCCCTTTTCCATTTTTTTCGGGCAGATCTATGCAGTATGGGGGGGGTGGTTAGTCTATCATAGCATAGGTACTGTAAGCACCCTAGTTCTTTTTCTTTTTTTTTTCTCACCCACTTGTTCCCCTTTTCCATTTTTTTCGGGCAGACGATCATAGCAGTGGGGGAGGTTTAGTCTATCATAGCATAGGTACTGTAAGCTCCCTAGTTCTTTTTCTTTTTTTTTTCTCACCCACTTGTTCCCCTTTTCCATTTTTTTCGGGCAGATCTATGCAGTATGGGGGGGGGGTGGTTAGTCTATCATAGCATAGGTACTGTAAGCACCCTAGTTCTTTTTCTTTTTTTTTTCTCACCCACTTGTTCCCCTTTTCCATTTTTTTCGGGCAGACGATCATAGCAGTGGGGGAGGTTTAGTCTATCATAGCATAGGTACTGTAAGCTCCCTAGTTCTTTTTCTTTTTTTTTTCTCACCCACTTGTTCCCCTTTTCCATTTTTTTCGGGCAGATCTATGCAGTATGGGGGGGGGGGGTTAGTCTATCATAGCATAGGTAATGTAAGCACCCTAGTTCTTTTTCTTTTTTTTTTCTCACCCACTTGTTCCCCTTTTCCATTTTTTTCGGGCAGACGATCATAGCAGTGGGGGAGGTTTAGTCTATCATAGCATAGGTACTGTAAGCTCCCTAGTTCTTTTTCTTTTTTTTTTCTCACCCACTTGTTCCCCTTTTCCATTTTTTTCGGGCAGATCTATGCAGTATGGGGGGGGGGTGGTTAGTCTATCATAGCATAGGTACTGTAAGCACCCTAGTTCTTTTTCTTTTTTTTTTCTCACCCACTTGTTCCCCTTTTCCATTTTTTTCGGGCAGACGATCATAGCAGTGGGGGAGGTTTAGTCTATCATAGCATAGGTACTGTAAGCTCCCTAGTTCTTTTTCTTTTTTTTTTCTCACCCACTTGTTCCCCTTTTCCATTTTTTTCGGGCAGATCTATGCAGTATGGGGGGGGGTGGTTAGTCTATCATAGCATAGGTACTGTAAGCACCCTAGTTCTTTTTCTTTTTTTTTTCTCACCCACTTGTTCCCCTTTTCCATTTTTTTCGGGCAGACGATCATAGCAGTGGGGGAGGTTTAGTCTATCATAGCATAGGTACTGTAAGCTCCCTAGTTCTTTTTCTTTTTTTTTTCTCACCCACTTGTTCCCCTTTTCCATTTTTTTCGGGCAGATCTATGCAGTATGGGGGGGGGTTAGTCTATCATAGCATAGGTACTGTAAGCACCCTAGTTCTTTTTCTTTTTTTTTTCTCACCCACTTGTTCCCCTTTTCCATTTTTTTCGGGCAGACGATCATAGCAGTGGGGGAGGTTTAGTCTATCATAGCATAGGTACTGTAAGCTCCCTAGTTCTTTTTCTTTTTTTTTTCTCACCCACTTGTTCCCCTTTTCCATTTTTTTCGGGCAGATCTATGCAGTATGGGGGGGGGGTTAGTCTATCATAGCATAGGTACTGTAAGCACCCTAGTTCTTTTTCTTTTTTTTTCTCACCCACTTGTTCCCCTTTTCCATTTTTTTCGGGCAGACGATCATAGCAGTGGGGGAGGTTTAGTCTATCATAGCATAGGTACTGTAAGCTCCCTAGTTCTTTTTCTTTTTTTTTTCTCACCCACTTGTTCCCCTTTTCCATTTTTTTCGGGCAGATCTATGCAGTATGGGGGGGGTGGTTAGTCTATCATAGCATAGGTACTGTAAGCACCCTAGTTCTTTTTCTTTTTTTTTTCTCACCCACTTGTTCCCCTTTTCCATTTTTTTCGGGCAGACGATCATAGCAGTGGGGGAGGTTTAGTCTATCATAGCATAGGTACTGTAAGCTCCCTAGTTCTTTTTCTTTTTTTTTTCTCACCCACTTGTTCCCCTTTTCCATTTTTTTCGGGCAGACGATCATAGCAGTGGGGGAGGTTTAGTCTATCATAGCATAGGTACTGTAAGCACCCTAGTTCTTTTTCTTTTTTTTTTCTCACCCACTTGTTCCCCTTTTCCATTTTTCTCGGGCAGACGATCATAGCAGTGGGGGAGGTTTAGTCTATCATAGCATAGGTACTGTAAGCTCCCTAGTTCTTTTTCTATTTTTTTTCTCACCCACTTGTTCCCCTTTTTCCATTTTTTTCGGGCAGATCTATGCAGTATGGGGGGGGTGTTAGTCTATCATAGCATAGGTACTGTAAGCACCCTAGTTCTTTTTCTTTTTTTTTTCTCACCCACATGTTCCCCTTTTCCATTTTTTTCGGGCAGACGATCATAGCAGTGGGGGAGGTTTAGTCTATCATAGCATAGGTACTGTAAGCTCCCTAGTTCTTTTTCTTTTTTTTTTCTCACCCACTTGTTCCCCTTTTCCATTTTTTTCGGGCAGATCTATGCAGTATGGGGGGGGGGTGGTTAGTCTATCATAGCATAGGTACTGTAAGCACCCTAGTTCTTTTTCTTTTTTTTTTCTCACCCACTTGTTCCCCTTTTCCATTTTTTTCGGGCAGACGATCATAGCAGTGTGGGAGGTTTAGTCTATCATAGCATAGGTACTGTAAGCTCCCTAGTTCTTTTTCTTTTTTTTTTCTCACCCACTTGTTCCCCTTTTCCATTTTTTTCGGGCAGATCTATGCAGTATGGGGGGGGGTGGTTAGTCTATCATAGCATAGGTACTGTAAGCACCCTAGTTCTTTTTCTTTTTTTTTTCTCACCCACTTGTTCCCCTTTTCCATTTTTTTCGGGCAGACGATCATAGCAGTGGGGGAGGTTTAGTCTATCATAGCATAGGTACTGTAAGCTCCCTAGTTCTTTTTCTTTTTTTTTTCTCACCCACTTGTTCCCCTTTTCCATTTTTTTCGGGCAGATCTATGCAGTATGGGGGGGGGTGGTTAGTCTATCATAGCATAGGTACTGTAAGCACCCTAGTTCTTTTTCTTTTTTTTTTCTCACCCACTTGTTCCCCTTTTCCATTTTTTTCGGGCAGACGATCATAGCAGTGGGGGAGGTTTAGTCTATCATAGCATAGGTACTGTAAGCTCCCTAGTTCTTTTTCTTTTTTTTTTCTCACCCACTTGTTCCCCTTTTCCATTTTTTTCGGGCAGATCTATGCAGTATGGGGGGGGGGTGGTTAGTCTATCATAGCATAGGTACTGTAAGCACCCTAGTTCTTTTTCTTTTTTTTTTCTCACCCACTTGATCCCCTTTTCCATTTTTTTCGGGCAGACGATCATAGCAGTGGGGGAGGTTTAGTCTATCATAGCATAGGTACTGTAAGCTCCCTAGTTCTTTTTCTTTTTTTTTTCTCACCCACTTGTTCCCCTTTTCCATTTTTTTCGGGCGGATCTATGCAGTATGGGGGGGGTGGTTAGTCTATCATAGCATAGGTACTGTAAGCACCCTAGTTCTTTTTCTTTTTTTTTTCTCACCCACTTGTTCCCCTTTTCCATTTTTTTCGGGCAGACGATCATAGCAGTGGGGGAGGTTTAGTCTATCATAGCATAGGTACTGTAAGCTCCCTAGTTCTTTTTCTTTTTTTTTTCTCACCCACTTGTTCCCCTTTTCCATTTTTTTCGGGCAGATCTATGCAGTATGGGGGGGGGTGGTTAGTCTATCATAGCATAGGTACTGTAAGCACCCTAGTTCTTTTTCTTTTTTTTTTCTCACCCACTTGTTCCCCTTTTCCATTTTTTTCGGGCAGACGATCATAGCAGTGGGGGAGGTTTAGTCTATCATAGCATAGGTACTGTAAGCTCCCTAGTACTTTTTCTTTTTTTTTTCTCACCCACTTGTTCCCCTTTTCCATTTTTTTCGGGCAGATCTATGCAGTATGGGGGGGGGTGGTTAGTCTATCATAGCATAGGTACTGTAAGCACCCTAGTTCTTTTTCTTTTTTTTTTCTCACCCACTTGTTCCCCTTTTCCATTTTTTTCGGGCAGACGATCATAGCAGTGGGGGAGGTTTAGTCTATCATAGCATAGGTACTGTAAGCTCCCTAGTTCTTTTTCTTTTTTTTTTCTCACCCACTTGTTCCCCTTTTCCATTTTTTTCGGGCAGATCTATGCAGTATGGGGGGGGGTGGTTAGTCTATCATAGCATAGGTACTGTAAGCACCCTAGTTCTTTTTCTTTTTTTTTTCTCACCCACTTGTTCCCCTTTTCCATTTTTTTCGGGCAGACGATCATAGCAGTGGGGGAGGTTTAGTCTATCATAGCATAGGTACTGTAAGCTCCCTAGTTCTTTTTCTTTTTTTTTCTCACCCACTTGTTCCCCTTTTCCATTTTTTTCGGGCAGATCTATGCAGTATGGGGGGGGGGTGGTTAGTCTATCATAGCATAGGTACTGTAAGCACCCTAGTTCTTTTTCTTTTTTTTTTCTCACCCACTTGTTCCCCTTTTCCATTTTTTTCGGGCAGACGATCATAGCAGTGGGGGAGGTTTAGTCTATCATAGCATAGGTACTGTAAGCTCCCTAGTTCTTTTTCTTTTTTTTTTCTCACCCACTTGTTCCCCTTTTCCATTTTTTTCGGGCAGATCTATGCAGTATGGGGGGGGGGTGGTTAGTCTATCATAGCATAGGTACTGTAAGCACCCTAGTTCTTTTTCTTTTTTTTTTCTCACCCACTTGTTCCCCTTTTCCATTTTTTTCGGGCAGACGATCATAGCAGTGGGGGAGGTTTAGTCTATCATAGCATAGGTACTGTAAGCTCCCTAGTTCTTTTTCTTTTTTTTTTCTCACCCACTTGTTCCCCTTTTCCATTTTTTTCGGGCAGATCTATGCAGTATGGGGGGGGGGGTTAGTCTATCATAGCATAGGTACTGTAAGCACCCTAGTTCTTTTTCTTTTTTTTTTCTCACCCACTTGTTCCCCTTTTCCATTTTTTTCGGGCAGACGATCATAGCAGTGGGGGAGGTTTAGTCTATCATAGCATAGGTACTGTAAGCTCCCTAGTTCTTTTTCTTTTTTTTTCTCACCCACTTGTTCCCCTTTTCCATTTTTTTCGGGCAGATCTATGCAGTATGGGGGGGGTGGTTAGTCTATCATAGCATAGGTACTGTAAGCACCCTAGTTCTTTTTCTTTTTTTTTTCTCACCCACTTGTTCCCCTTTTCCATTTTTTTCGGGCAGACGATCATAGCAGTGGGGGAGGTTTAGTCTATCATAGCATAGGTACTGTAAGCTCCCTAGTTCTTTTTCTCTTTCTTTTTTCTCACCCACTTGTTCCCCTTTTCCATTTTTTTCGGGCAGATCTATGCAGTATGGGGGGGGTGGTTAGTCTATCATAGCATAGGTACTGTAAGCACCCTAGTTCTTTTTCTTTTTTTTTCTCACCCACTTGTTCCCCTTTTCCATTTTTTTCGGGCAGACGATCATAGCAGTGGGGGAGGTTTAGTCTATCATAGCATAGGTACTGTAAGCTCCCTAGTTCTTTTCTAGTTCTTTTTCTTTTTTTTTTCTCACCCACTTGTTCCCCTTTTCCATTTTTTTCGGGCAGATCTATGCAGTATGGGGGGGGGGTGGTTAGTCTATCATAGCATAGGTACTGTAAGCACCCTAGTTCTTTTTCTTTTTTTTTTCTCACCCACTTGTTCCCCTTTTCCATTTTTTTCGGGCAGACGATCATAGCAGTGGGGGAGGTTTAGTCTATCATAGCATAGGTACTGTAAGCTCCCTAGTTCTTTTTCTTTTTTTTTTCTCACCCACTTGTTCCCCTTTTCCATTTTTTTCGGGCAGATCTATGCAGTATGGGGGGGGGGTGGTTAGTCTATCATAGCATAGGTACTGTAAGCACCCTAGTTCTTTTTCTTTTTTTTTTCTCACCCACTTGTTCCCCTTTTCCATTTTTTTCGGGCAGACGATCATAGCAGTGGGGGAGGTTTAGTCTATCATAGCATAGGTACTGTAAGCTCCCTAGTTCTTTTTCTTTTTTTTTTCTCACCCACTTGTTCCCCTTTTCCATTTTTTTCGGGCAGATCTATGCAGTATGGGGGGGGGGTGGTTAGTCTATCATAGCATAGGTACTGTAAGCACCCTAGTTCTTTTTCTTTTTTTTTTCTCACCCACTTGTTCCCCTTTTCCATTTTTTTCGGGCAGACGATCATAGCAGTGGGGGAGGTTTAGTCTATCATAGCATAGGTACTGTAAGCTCCCTAGTTCTTTTTCTTTTTTTTTTCTCACCCACTTGTTCCCCTTTTCCATTTTTTTCGGGCAGATCTATGCAGTATGGGGGGGGGGTGGTTAGTCTATCATAGCATAGGTACTGTAAGCACCCTAGTTCTTTTTCTTTTTTTTTTCTCACCCACTTGTTCCCCTTTTCCATTTTTTTCGGGCAGACGATCATAGCAGTGGGGGAGGTTTAGTCTATCATAGCATAGGTACTGTAAGCTCCCTAGTTCTTTTTCTTTTTTTTTTCTCACCCACTTGTTCCCCTTTTCCATTTTTTTCGGGCAGATCTATGCAGTATGGGGGGGGGGGTGGTTAGTCTATCATAGCATAGGTACTGTAAGCACCCTAGTTCTTTTTCTTTTTTTTTTCTCACCCACTTGTTCCCCTTTTCCATTTTTTTCGGGCAGACGATCATAGCAGTGGGGGAGGTTTAGTCTATCATAGCATAGGTACTGTAAGCTCCCTAGTTCTTTTTCTTTTTTTTTCTCACCCACTTGTTCCCCTTTTCCATTTTTTTCGGGCAGATCTATGCAGTATGGGGGGGGGGTGGTTAGTCTATCATAGCATAGGTACTGTAAGCACCCTAGTTCTTTTTCTTTTTTTTTCTCACCCACTTGTTCCCCTTTTCCATTTTTTTCGGGCAGACGATCATAGCAGTGGGGGAGGTTTAGTCTATCATAGCATAGGTACTGTAAGCTCCCTAGTTCTTTTTCTTTTTTTTTTCTCACCCACTTGTTCCCCTTTTCCATTTTTTTCGGGCAGATCTATGCAGTATGGGGGGGGGGTGGTTAGTCTATCATAGCATAGGTACTGTAAGCACCCTAGTTCTTTTTCTTTTTTTTTTCTCACCCACTTGTTCCCCTTTTCCATTTTTTTCGGGCAGACGATCATAGCAGTGGGGGAGGTTTAGTCTATCATAGCATAGGTACTGTAAGCTCCCTAGTTCTTTTTCTTTTTTTTTTCTCACCCACTTGTTCCCCTTTTCCATTTTTTTCGGGCAGATCTATGCAGTATGGGGGGGGGTGGTTAGTCTATCATAGCATAGGTACTGTAAGCACCCTAGTTCTTTTTCTTTTTTTTTCTCACCCACTTGTTCCCCTTTTCCATTTTTTTCGGGCAGACGATCATAGCAGTGGGGGGAAGTTTAGTCTATCATAGCATAGGTACTGTAAGCTCCCTAGTTCTTTTTCTTTTTTTTTTCTCACCCACTTGTTCCCCTTTTCCATTTTTTTCGGGCAGATCTATGCAGTATGGGGGGGGGGTTAGTCTATCATAGCATAGGTACTGTAAGCTCCCTAGTTCTTTTTCTTTTTTTTTCTCACCCACTTGTTCCCCTTTTCCATTTTTTTCGGGCAGATCTATGCAGTATGGGGGGGGGGGGTTAGTCTATCATAGCATAGGTACTGTAAGCACCCTAGTTCTTTTTCTTTTTTTTTTCTCACCCACTTGTTCCCCTTTTCCATTTTTTTCGGGCAGACGATCATAGCAGTGGGGGAGGTTTAGTCTATCATAGCATAGGTACTGTAAGCTCCCTAGTTCTTTTTCTTTTTTTTTTCTCACCCACTTGTTCCCCTTTTCCATTTTTTTCGGGCAGACGATCATAGCAGTGGGGGGGAGGTTTAGTCTATCATAGCATAGGTACTGTAAGCTCCCTAGTTCTTTTTCTTTTTTTTTTCTCACCCACTTGTTCCCCTTTTCCATTTTTTTCGGGCAGACGATCATAGCAGTGGGGGAGGTTTAGTCTATCATAGCATAGGTACTGTAAGCTCCCTAGTTCTTTTTCTTTTTTTTTTCTCACCCACTTGTTCCCCTTTTCCATTTTTTTCGGGCAGATCTATGCAGTATGGGGGGGGGGTGGTTAGTCTATCATAGCATAGGTACTGTAAGCACCCTAGTTCTTTTTCTTTTTTTTTTCTCACCCACTTGTTCCCCTTTTCCATTTTTTTCGGGCAGACGATCAGTAGCAGTGGGGGAGGTTTAGTCTATCATAGCATAGGTACTGTAAGCTCCCTAGTTCTTTTTCTTTTTTTTTTCTCACCCACTTGTTCCCCTTTTCCATTTTTTTCGGGCAGATCTATGCAGTATGGGGGGGGGGTGGTTAGTCTATCATAGCATAGGTACTGTAAGCACCCTAGTTCTTTTTCTTTTTTTTTTCTCACCCACTTGTTCCCCTTTTCCATTTTTTTCGGGCAGACGATCATAGCAGTGGGGAGAGGTTTAGTCTATCATAGCATAGGTACTGTAAGCTCCCTAGTTCTTTTTCTTTTTTTTTTCTCACCCACTTGTTCCCCTTTTCCATTTTTTTCGGGCAGATCTATGCAGTATGGGGGGGGGGTTAGTCTATCATAGCATAGGTACTGTAAGCACCCTAGTTCTTTTTCTTTTTTTTTCTCACCCACTTGTTCCCCTTTTCCATTTTTTTCGGGCAGACGATCATAGCAGTGGGGGAGGTTTAGTCTATCATAGCATAGGTACTGTAAGCTCCCTAGTTCTTTTTCTTTTTTTTTTCTCACCCACTTGTTCCCCTTTTCCATTTTTTTCGGGCAGATCTATGCAGTATGGGGGGGGGTGGTTAGTCTATCATAGCATAGGTACTGTAAGCACCCTAGTTCTTTTTCTTTTTTTTTCTCACCCACTTGTTCCCCTTTTCCATTTTTTTCGGGCAGACGATCATAGCAGTGGGGGAGGTTTAGTCTATCATAGCATAGGTACTGTAAGCTCCCTAGTTCTTTTTCTTTTTTTTTTCTCACCCACTTGTTCCCCTTTTCCATTTTTTTCGGGCAGATCTATGCAGTATGGGGGGGGGGTGGTTAGTCTATCATAGCATAGGTACTGTAAGCACCCTAGTTCTTTTTCTTTTTTTTTTCTCACCCACTTGTTCCCCTTTTCCATTTTTTTCGGGCAGACGATCATAGCAGTGGGGGAGGTTTAGTCTATCATAGCATAGGTACTGTAAGCTCCCTAGTTCTTTTTCTTTTTTTTTTCTCACCCACTTGTTCCCCTTTTCCATTTTTTTCGGGCAGATCTATGCAGTATGGGGGGGGGGTTAGTCTATCATAGCATAGGTACTCTAAGCACCCTAGTTCTTTTTCTTTTTTTTTTCTCACCCACTTGTTCCCCTTTTCCATTTTTTTCGGGCAGACGATCATAGCAGTGGGGGAGGTTTAGTCTATCATAGCATAGGTACTGTAAGCTCCCTAGTTCTTTTTCTTTTTTTTTCTCACCCACTTGTTCCCCTTTTCCATTTTTTTCGGGCAGATCTATGCAGTATGGGGGCGGGGGGTGGTTAGTCTATCATAGCATAGGTACTGTAAGCACCCTAGTTCTTTTTCTTTTTTTTTTCTCACCCACTTGTTCCCCTTTTCCATTTTTTTCGGGCAGACGATCATAGCAGTGGGGGAGGTTTAGTCTATCATAGCATAGGTACTGTAAGCTCCCTAGTTCTTTTTCTTTTTTTTTTCTCACCCACTTGTTCCCCTTTTCCATTTTTTTCGGGCAGATCTATGCAGTATGGGGTGGGGGTGGTTAGTCTATCATAGCATAGGTACTGTAAGCACCCTAGTTCTTTTTCTTTTTTTTTTCTCACCCACTTGTTCCCCTTTTCCATTTTTTTCGGGCAGACGATCATAGCAGTGGGGGAGGTTTAGTCTATCATAGCATAGGTACTGTAAGCTCCCTAGTTCTTTTTCTTTTTTTTTTCTCACCCACTTGTTCCCCTTTTCCATTTTTTTCGGGCAGATCTATGCAGTATGGGGGGGGGGTTAGTCTATCATAGCATAGGTACTGTAAGCACCCTAGTTCTTTTTCTTTTTTTTTTCTCACCCACTTGTTCCCCTTTTCCATTTTTTTCGGGCAGACGATCATAGCAGTGGGGGAGGTTTAGTCTATCATAGCATAGGTACTGTAAGCTCCCTAGTTCTTTTTCTTTTTTTTTTCTCACCCACTTGTTCCCCTTTTCCATTTTTTTCGGGCAGATCTATGCAGTATGGGGGGGGGTGGTTAGTCTATCATAGCATAGGTACTGTAAGCACCCTAGTTCTTTTTCTTTTTTTTTTCTCACCCACTTGTTCCCCTTTTCCATTTTTTTCGGGCAGACGATCATAGCAGTGGGGGAGGTTTAGTCTATCATAGCATAGGTACTGTAAGCTCCCTAGTTCTTTTTCTTTTTTTTTTCTCACCCACTTGTTCCCCTTTTCCATTTTTTTCGGGCAGATCTATGCAGTATGGGGGGGGTAGTTAGTCTATCATAGCATAGGTACTGTAAGCACCCTAGTTCTTTTTCTTTTTTTTTTCTCACCCACTTGTTCCCCTTTTCCATTTTTTTCGGGCAGACGATCATAGCAGTGGGGGAGGTTTAGTCTATCATAGCATAGGTACTGTAAGCTCCCTAGTTCTTTTTCTTTTTTTTTTCTCACCCACTTGTTCCCCTTTTCCATTTTTTTCGGGCAGATCTATGCAGTATGGGGGGGGGTGGTTAGTCTATCATAGCATAGGTACTGTAAGCACCCTAGTTCTTTTTCTTTTTTTTTTCTCACCCACTTGTTCCCCTTTTCCATTTTTTTCGGGCAGACGATCATAGCAGTGGGGGAGGTTTAGTCTATCATAGCATAGGTACTGTAAGCTCCCTAGTTCTTTTTCTTTTTTTTTTCTCACCCACTTGTTCCCCTTTTCCATTTTTTTCGGGCAGATCTATGCAGTATGGGGGGGGGGGTGGTTAGTCTATCATAGCATAGGTACTGTAAGCACCCTAGTTCTTTTTCTTTTTTTTTTCTCACCCACTTGTTCCCCTTTTCCATTTTTTTCGGGCAGACGATCATAGCAGTGGGGGAGGTTTAGTCTATCATAGCATAGGTACTGTAAGCTCCCTAGTTCTTTTTCTTTTTTTTTTCTCACCCACTTGTTCCCCTTTTCCATTTTTTTCGGGCAGATCTATGCAGTATGGGGGGGGGGGTTAGTCTATCATAGCATAGGTACTGTAAGCACCCTAGTTCTTTTTCTTTTTTTTTTCTCACCCACTTGTTCCCCTTTTCCATTTTTTTCGGGCAGACGATCATAGCAGTGGGGGAGGTTTAGTCTATCATAGCATAGGTACTGTAAGCTCCCTAGTTCTTTTTCTTTTTTTTTTCTCACCCACTTGTTCCCCTTTTCCATTTTTTTCGGGCAGACGATCATAGCAGTGGGGGAGGTTTAGTCTATCATAGCATAGGTACTGTAAGCTCCCTAGTTCTTTTTCTTTTTTTCTTCTCACCCACTTGTTCCCCTTTTCCATTTTTTTCGGGCAGACGATCATAGCAGTGGGGGAGGTTTAGTCTATCATAGCATAGGTACTGTAAGCTCCCTAGTTCTTTTTCTTTTTTTTTTCTCACCCACTTGTTCCCCTTTTCCATTTTTTTCGGGCAGATCTATGCAGTATGGGGGGGGGGGTGGTTAGTCTATCATAGCATAGGTACTGTAAGCACCCTAGTTCTTTTTCTTTTTTTTTTCTCACCCACTTGTTCCCCTTTTCCATTTTTTTCGGGCAGACGAACATAGCAGTGGGGGAGGTTTAGTCTATCATAGCATAGGTACTGTAAGCTCCCTAGTTCTTTTTCTTTTTTTTTTCTCACCCACTTGTTCCCCTTTTCCATTTTTTTCGGGCAGATCTATGCAGTATGGGGGGGGGTGGTTAGTCTATCATAGCATAGGTACTGTAAGCACCCTAGTTCTTTTTCTTTTTTTTTTCTCACCCACTTGTTCCCCTTTTCCATTTTTTTCGGGCAGACGATCATAGCGGAGGTTTAGTCTATCATAGCTTAGGTACTGTAAGCTCCCTAGTTCTTTTTCTTTTTTTTTTCTCACCCACTTGTTCCCCTTTTCCATTTTTTTCGGGCAGATCTATGCAGTATGGGGGGGGGTGGTTAGTCTATCATAGCATAGGTACTGTAAGCACCCTAGTTCTTTTTCTTTTTTTTTTCTCACCCACTTGTTCCCCTTTTCCATTTTTTTCGGGCAGACGATCATAGCAGTGGGGGAGGTTTAGTCTATCATAGCATAGGTACTGTAAGCTCCCTAGTTCTTTTTCACTGTAAGCTCCCTAGTTCTTTTTCTTTTTTTTTTTCTCACCCACTTGTTCCCCTTTTCCATTTTTTTCGGGCAGATCTATGCAGTATGGGGGGGGGGGGTTAGTCTATCATAGCATAGGTACTGTAAGCACCCTAGTTCTTTTTCTTTTTTTTTTCTCACCCACTTGTTCCCCTTTTCCATTTTTTTCGGGCAGACGATCATAGCAGTGGGGGAGGTTTAGTCTATCATAGCATAGGTACTGTAAGCTCCCTAGTTCTTTTTCTTTTTTTTTTTCTCACCCACTTGTTCCCCTTTTCCATTTTTTTCGGGCAGATCTATGCAGTATGGGGGGGGGGTGGTTAGTCTATCATAGCATAGGTACTGTAAGCACCCTAGTTCTTTTTCTTTTTTTTTTCTCACCCACTTGTTCCCCTTTTCCATTTTTTTCGGGCAGACGATCATAGCAGTGGGGGAGGTTTAGTCTATCATAGCATAGGTACTGTAAGCTCCCTAGTTCTTTTTCTTTTTTTTTTTCTCACCCACTTGTTCCCCTTTTCCATTTTTTTCGGGCAGATCTATGCAGTATGGGGGGGGGTGGTTAGTCTATCATAGCATAGGTACTGTAAGCACCCTAGTTCTTTTTCTTTTTTTTTTCTCACCCACTTGTTCCCCTTTTCCATTTTTTTCGGGCAGACGATCATAGCAGTGGGGGAGGTTTAGTCTATCATAGCATAGGTACTGTAAGCTCCCTAGTTCTTTTTCTTTTTTTTTTTCTCACCCACTTGTTCCCCTTTTCCATTTTTTTCGGGCAGATCTATGCAGTATGGGGGGGGGTGGTTAGTCTATCATAGCATAGGTACTGTAAGCACCCTAGTTCTTTTTCTTTTTTTTTTTCTCACCCACTTGTTCCCCTTTTCCATTTTTTTCGGGCAGACGATCATAGCAGTGGGGGAGGTTTAGTCTATCATAGCATAGGTACTGTAAGCTCCCTAGTTCTTTTTCTTTTTTTTTTTCTCACCCACTTGTTCCCCTTTTCCATTTTTTTCGGGCAGATCTATGCAGTATGGGGGGGGGGTGGTTAGTCTATCATAGCATAGGTACTGTAAGCACCCTAGTTCTTTTTCTTTTTTTTTTCTCACCCACTTGTTCCCCTTTTCCATTTTTTTCGGGCAGACGATCATAGCAGTGGGGGAGGTTTAGTCTATCATAGCATAGGTACTGTAAGCTCCCTAGTTCTTTTTCTTTTTTTTTTTCTCACCCACTTGTTCCCCTTTTCCATTTTTTTCGGGCAGATCTATGCAGTATGGGGGGGGGGTGGTTAGTCTATCATAGCATAGGTACTGTAAGCACCCTAGTTCTTTTTCTTTTTTTTTTCTCACCCACTTGTTCCCCTTTTCCATTTTTTTCGGGCAGACGATCATAGCAGTGGGGGAGGTTTAGTCTATCATAGCATAGGTACTGTAAGCTCCCTAGTTCTTTTTCTTTTTTTTTTTCTCACCCACTTGTTCCCCTTTTCCATTTTTTTCGGGCAGATCTATGCAGTATGGGGGGGGGTGGTTAGTCTATCATAGCATAGGTACTGTAAGCACCCTAGTTCTTTTTCTTTTTTTTTTCTCACCCACTTGTTCCCCTTTTCCATTTTTTTCGGGCAGACGATCATAGCAGTGGGGGAGGTTTAGTCTATCATAGCATAGGTACTGTAAGCTCCCTAGTTCTTTTTCTTTTTTTTTTTCTCACCCACTTGTTCCCCTTTTCCATTTTTTTCGGGCAGATCTATGCAGTATGGGGGGGGGTGGTTAGTCTATCATAGCATAGGTACTGTAAGCACCCTAGTTCTTTTTCTTTTTTTTTTTCTCACCCACTTGTTCCCCTTTTCCATTTTTTTCGGGCAGACGATCATAGCAGTGGGGGAGGTTTAGTCTATCATAGCATAGGTACTGTAAGCTCCCTAGTTCTTTTTCTTTTTTTTTTTCTCACCCACTTGTTCCCCTTTTCCATTTTTTTCGGGCAGATCTATGCAGTATGGGGGGGGGGTGGTTAGTCTATCATAGCATAGGTACTGTAAGCACCCTAGTTCTTTTTCTTTTTTTTTTCTCACCCACTTGTTCCCCTTTTCCATTTTTTTCGGGCAGACGATCATAGCAGTGGGGGAGGTTTAGTCTATCATAGCATAGGTACTGTAAGCTCCCTAGTTCTTTTTCTTTTTTTTTTTCTCACCCACTTGTTCCCCTTTTCCATTTTTTTCGGGCAGATCTATGCAGTATGGGGGGGGGGTGGTTAGTCTATCATAGCATAGGTACTGTAAGCACCCTAGTTCTTTTTCTTTTTTTTTTCTCACCCACTTGTTCCCCTTTTCCATTTTTTTCGGGCAGACGATCATAGCAGTGGGGGAGGTTTAGTCTATCATAGCATAGGTACTGTAAGCTCCCTAGTTCTTTTTCTTTTTTTTTTTCTCACCCACTTGTTCCCCTTTTCCATTTTTTTCGGGCAGATCTATGCAGTATGGGGGGGGGTGGTTAGTCTATCATAGCATAGGTACTGTAAGCACCCTAGTTCTTTTTCTTTTTTTTTTCTCACCCACTTGTTCCCCTTTTCCATTTTTTTCGGGCAGACGATCATAGCAGTGGGGGAGGTTTAGTCTATCATAGCATAGGTACTGTAAGCTCCCTAGTTCTTTTTCTTTTTTTTTTTCTCACCCACTTGTTCCCCTTTTCCATTTTTTTCGGGCAGATCTATGCAGTATGGGGGGGGGGTGGTTAGTCTATCATAGCATAGGTACTGTAAGCACCCTAGTTCTTTTTCTTTTTTTTTTCTCACCCACTTGTTCCCCTTTTCCATTTTTTTCGGGCAGACGATCATAGCAGTGGGGGAGGTTTAGTCTATCATAGCATAGGTACTGTAAGCTCCCTAGTTCTTTTTCTTTTTTTTTTTCTCACCCACTTGTTCCCCTTTTCCATTTTTTTCGGGCAGATCTATGCAGTATGGGGGGGGGTGGTTAGTCTATCATAGCATAGGTACTGTAAGCACCCTAGTTCTTTTTCTTTTTTTTTTCTCACCCACTTGTTCCCCTTTTCCATTTTTTTCGGGCAGACGATCATAGCAGTGGGGGAGGTTTAGTCTATCATAGCATAGGTACTGTAAGCTCCCTAGTTCTTTTTCTTTTTTTTTTTCTCACCCACTTGTTCCCCTTTTCCATTTTTTTCGGGCAGATCTATGCAGTATGGGGGGGGGGTGGTTAGTCTATCATAGCATAGGTACTGTAAGCACCCTAGTTCTTTTTCTTTTTTTTTTCTCACCCACTTGTTCCCCTTTTCCATTTTTTTCGGGCAGACGATCATAGCAGTGGGGGAGGTTTAGTCTATCATAGCATAGGTACTGTAAGCTCCCTAGTTCTTTTTCTTTTTTTTTTTCTCACCCACTTGTTCCCCTTTTCCATTTTTTTCGGGCAGATCTATGCAGTATGGGGGGGGGTGGTTAGTCTATCATAGCATAGGTACTGTAAGCACCCTAGTTCTTTTTCTTTTTTTTTTCTCACCCACTTGTTCCCCTTTTCCATTTTTTTCGGGCAGACGATCATAGCAGTGGGGGAGGTTTAGTCTATCATAGCATAGGTACTGTAAGCTCCCTAGTTCTTTTTCTTTTTTTTTTTCTCACCCACTTGTTCCCCTTTTCCATTTTTTTCGGGCAGATCTATGCAGTATGGGGGGGGGGTGGTTAGTCTATCATAGCATAGGTACTGTAAGCACCCTAGTTCTTTTTCTTTTTTTTTTCTCACCCACTTGTTCCCCTTTTCCATTTTTTTCGGGCAGACGATCATAGCAGTGGGGGAGGTTTAGTCTATCATAGCATAGGTACTGTAAGCTCCCTAGTTCTTTTTCTTTTTTTTTTTCTCACCCACTTGTTCCCCTTTTCCATTTTTTTCGGGCAGATCTATGCAGTATGGGGGGGGGGTTAGTCTATCATAGCATAGGTACTGTAAGCACCCTAGTTCTTTTTCTTTTTTTTTTCTCACCCACTTGTTCCCCTTTTCCATTTTTTTCGGGCAGACGATCATAGCAGTGGGGGAGGTTTAGTCTATCATAGCATAGGTACTGTAAGCTCCCTAGTTCTTTTTCTTTTTTTTTTTCTCACCCACTTGTTCCCCTTTTCCATTTTTTTCGGGCAGATCTATGCAGTATGGGGGGGGGGTGGTTAGTCTATCATAGCATAGGTACTGTAAGCACCCTAGTTCTTTTTCTTTTTTTTTTCTCACCCACTTGTTCCCCTTTTCCATTTTTTCGGGCAGACGATCATAGCAGTGGGGGAGGTTTAGTCTATCATAGCATAGGTACTGTAAGCTCCCTAGTTCTTTTTCTTTTTTTTTTTCTCACCCACTTGTTCCCCTTTTCCATTTTTTTCGGGCAGATCTATGCAGTATGGGGGGGGGTGGTTAGTCTATCATAGCATAGGTACTGTAAGCACCCTAGTTCTTTTTCTTTTTTTTTTCTCACCCACTTGTTCCCCTTTTCCATTTTTTTCGGGCAGACGATCATAGCAGTGGGGGAGGTTTAGTCTATCATAGCATAGGTACTGTAAGCTCCCTAGTTCTTTTTCTTTTTTTTTTTCTCACCCACTTGTTCCCCTTTTCCATTTTTTTCGGGCAGATCTATGCAGTATGGGGGGGGGGTGGTTAGTCTATCATAGCATAGGTACTGTAAGCACCCTAGTTCTTTTTCTTTTTTTTTTCTCACCCACTTGTTCCCCTTTTCCATTTTTTTCGGGCAGACGATCATAGCAGTGGGGGAGGTTTAGTCTATCATAGCATAGGTACTGTAAGCTCCCTAGTTCTTTTTCTTTTTTTTTTTCTCACCCACTTGTTCCCCTTTTCCATTTTTTTCGGGCAGATCTATGCAGTATGGGGGGGGGTGGTTAGTCTATCATAGCATAGGTACTGTAAGCACCCTAGTTCTTTTTCTTTTTTTTTTCTCACCCACTTGTTCCCCTTTTCCATTTTTTTCGGGCAGACGATCATAGCAGTGGGGGAGGTTTAGTCTATCATAGCATAGGTACTGTAAGCTCCCTAGTTCTTTTTCTTTTTTTTTTTCTCACCCACTTGTTCCCCTTTTCCATTTTTTTCGGGCAGATCTATGCAGTATGGGGGGGGGGGTTAGTCTATCATAGCATAGGTACTGTAAGCACCCTAGTTCTTTTTCTTTTTTTTTTCTCACCCACTTGTTCCCCTTTTCCATTTTTTTCGGGCAGACGATCATAGCAGTGGGGGAGGTTTAGTCTATCATAGCATAGGTACTGTAAGCTCCCTAGTTCTTTTTCTTTTTTTTTTTCTCACCCACTTGTTCCCCTTTTCCATTTTTTTCGGGCAGATCTATGCAGTATGGGGGGGGGTGGTTAGTCTATCATAGCATAGGTACTGTAAGCACCCTAGTTCTTTTTCTTTTTTTTTTCTCACCCACTTGTTCCCCTTTTCCATTTTTTTCGGGCAGACGATCATAGCAGTGGGGGAGGTTTAGTCTATCATAGCATAGGTACTGTAAGCTCCCTAGTTCTTTTTCTTTTTTTTTTTCTCACCCACTTGTTCCCCTTTTCCATTTTTTTCGGGCAGATCTATGCAGTATGGGGGGGGGTGGTTAGTCTATCATAGCATAGGTACTGTAAGCACCCTAGTTCTTTTTCTTTTTTTTTTCTCACCCACTTGTTCCCCTTTTCCATTTTTTTCGGGCAGACGATCATAGCAGTGGGGGAGGTTTAGTCTATCATAGCATAGGTACTGTAAGCTCCCTAGTTCTTTTTCTTTTTTTTTTTCTCACCCACTTGTTCCCCTTTTCCATTTTTTTCGGGCAGATCTATGCAGTATGGGGGGGGGTGGTTAGTCTATCATAGCATAGGTACTGTAAGCACCCTAGTTCTTTTTCTTTTTTTTTTCTCACCCACTTGTTCCCCTTTTCCATTTTTTTCGGGCAGACGATCATAGCAGTGGGGGAGGTTTAGTCTATCATAGCATAGGTACTGTAAGCTCCCTAGTTCTTTTTCTTTTTTTTTTTCTCACCCACTTGTTCCCCTTTTCCATTTTTTTCGGGCAGATCTATGCAGTATGGGGGGGGGGGTGGTTAGTCTATCATAGCATAGGTACTGTAAGCACCCTAGTTCTTTTTCTTTTTTTTTTCTCACCCACTTGTTCCCTTTTCCATTTTTTTCGGGCAGACGATCATAGCAGTGGGGGAGGTTTAGTCTATCATAGCATAGGTACTGTAAGCTCCCTAGTTCTTTTTCTTTTTTTTTTTCTCACCCACTTGTTCCCCTTTTCCATTTTTTTCGGGCAGATCTATGCAGTATGGGGGGGGGTGGTTAGTCTATCATAGCATAGGTACTGTAAGCACCCTAGTTCTTTTTCTTTTTTTTTTCTCACCCACTTGTTCCCCTTTTCCATTTTTTTCGGGCAGACGATCATAGCAGTGGGGGAGGTTTAGTCTATCATAGCATAGGTACTGTAAGCTCCCTAGTTCTTTTTCTTTTTTTTTTTCTCACCCACTTGTTCCCCTTTTCCATTTTTTTCGGGCAGATCTATGCAGTATGGGGGGGGGTGGTTAGTCTATCATAGCATAGGTACTGTAAGCACCCTAGTTCTTTTTCTTTTTTTTTTCTCACCCACTTGTTCCCCTTTTCCATTTTTTTCGGGCAGACGATCATAGCAGTGGGGGAGGTTTAGTCTATCATAGCATAGGTACTGTAAGCTCCCTAGTTCTTTTTCTTTTTTTTTTTCTCACCCACTTGTTCCCCTTTTCCATTTTTTTCGGGCAGATCTATGCAGTATGGGGGGGGGTGGTTAGTCTATCATAGCATAGGTACTGTAAGCACCCTAGTTCTTTTTCTTTTTTTTTTCTCACCCACTTGTTCCCCTTTTCCATTTTTTTCGGGCAGACGATCATAGCAGTGGGGGAGGTTTAGTCTATCATAGCATAGGTACTGTAAGCTCCCTAGTTCTTTTTCTTTTTTTTTTTCTCACCCACTTGTTCCCCTTTTCCATTTTTTTCGGGCAGATCTATGCAGTATGGGGGGGGGTGGTTAGTCTATCATAGCATAGGTACTGTAAGCACCCTAGTTCTTTTTCTTTTTTTTTTCTCACCCACTTGTTCCCCTTTTCCATTTTTTTCGGGCAGACGATCATAGCAGTGGGGGAGGTTTAGTCTATCATAGCATAGGTACTGTAAGCTCCCTAGTTCTTTTTCTTTTTTTTTTTCTCACCCACTTGTTCCCTTTTCCATTTTTTTCGGGCAGATCTATGCAGTATGGGGGGGGTGGTTAGTCTATCATAGCATAGGTACTGTAAGCACCCTAGTTCTTTTTCTTTTTTTTTTCTCACCCACTTGTTCCCCTTTTCCATTTTTTTCGGGCAGACGATCATAGCAGTGGGGGAGGTTTAGTCTATCATAGCATAGGTACTGTAAGCTCCCTAGTTCTTTTTCTTTTTTTTTTCTCACCCACTTGTTCCCCTTTTCCATTTTTTTCGGGCAGATCTATGCAGTATGGGGGGGGGTGGTTAGTCTATCATAGCATAGGTACTGTAAGCACCCTAGTTCTTTTTCTTTTTTTTTTCTCACCCACTTGTTCCCCTTTTCCATTTTTTTCGGGCAGACGATCATAGCAGTGGGGGAGGTTTAGTCTATCATAGCATAGGTACTGTAAGCTCCCTAGTTCTTTTTCTTTTTTTTTTTCTCACCCACTTGTTCCCCTTTTCCATTTTTTTCGGGCAGATCTATGCAGTATGGGGGGGGGTGGTTAGTCTATCATAGCATAGGTACTGTAAGCACCCTAGTTCTTTTTCTTTTTTTTTTCTCACCCACTTGTTCCCCTTTTCCATTTTTTTCGGGCAGACGATCATAGCAGTGGGGGAGGTTTAGTCTATCATAGCATAGGTACTGTAAGCTCCCTAGTTCTTTTTCTTTTTTTTTTTCTCACCCACTTGTTCCCCTTTTCCATTTTTTTCGGGCAGATCTATGCAGTATGGGGGGGGGTGGTTAGTCTATCATAGCATAGGTACTGTAAGCACCCTAGTTCTTTTTCTTTTTTTTTTCTCACCCACTTGTTCCCCTTTTCCATTTTTTTCGGGCAGACGATCATAGCAGTGGGGGAGGTTTAGTCTATCATAGCATAGGTACTGTAAGCTCCCTAGTTCTTTTTCTTTTTTTTTTCTCACCCACTTGTTCCCCTTTTCCATTTTTTTCGGGCAGATCTATGCAGTATGGGGGGGGGTGGTTAGTCTATCATAGCATAGGTACTGTAAGCACCCTAGTTCTTTTTCTTTTTTTTTCTCACCCACTTGTTCCCCTTTTCCATTTT
The DNA here is from genome assembly GCA_963457665.1 of Thysanoteuthis rhombus. NCBI lineage: Eukaryota > Metazoa > Mollusca > Cephalopoda > Oegopsida > Thysanoteuthidae > Thysanoteuthis > Thysanoteuthis major. The sequence goes on from CAUOPZ010000394.1 coordinate 39,036, forward strand.
TTTCGGGCAGACGATCATAGCAGTGGGGGAGGTTTAGTCTATCATAGCATAGGTACTGTAAGCTCCCTAGTTCTTTTTCTTTTTTTTTTTCTCACCCACTTGTTCCCCTTTTCCATTTTTTTCGGGCAGATCTATGCAGTATGGGGGGGGGTGGTTAGTCTATCATAGCATAGGTACTGTAAGCACCCTAGTTCTTTTTCTTTTTTTTTTCTCACCCACTTGTTCCCCTTTTCCATTTTTTTCGGGCAGACGATCATAGCAGTGGGGGAGGTTTAGTCTATCATAGCATAGGTACTGTAAGCTCCCTAGTTCTTTTTCTTTTTTTTTTTCTCACCCACTTGTTCCCCTTTTCCATTTTTTTCGGGCAGATCTATGCAGTATGGGGGGGGGTGGTTAGTCTATCATAGCATAGGTACTGTAAGCACCCTAGTTCTTTTTCTTTTTTTTTTCTCACCCACTTGTTCCCCTTTTCCATTTTTTTCGGGCAGACGATCATAGCAGTGGGGGAGGTTTAGTCTATCATAGCATAGGTACTGTAAGCTCCCTAGTTCTTTTTCTTTTTTTTTTCTCACCCACTTGTTCCCCTTTTCCATTTTTTTCGGGCAGATCTATGCAGTATGGGGGGGGGGTGGTTAGTCTATCATAGCATAGGTACTGTAAGCACCCTAGTTCTTTTTCTTTTTTTTTTCTCACCCACTTGTTCCCCTTTTCCATTTTTTTCGGGCAGACGATCATAGCAGTGGGGGAGGTTTAGTCTATCATAGCATAGGTACTGTAAGCTCCCTAGTTCTTTTTCTTTTTTTTTTCTCACCCACTTGTTCCCCTTTTCCATTTTTTTCGGGCAGATCTATGCAGTATGGGGGGGGGTGGTTAGTCTATCATAGCATAGGTACTGTAAGCACCCTAGTTCTTTTTCTTTTTTTTTTCTCACCCACTTGTTCCCCTTTTCCATTTTTTTCGGGCAGACGATCATAGCAGTGGGGGAGGTTTAGTCTATCATAGCATAGGTACTGTAAGCTCCCTAGTTCTTTTTCTTTTTTTTTTTCTCACCCACTTGTTCCCCTTTTCCATTTTTTTCGGGCAGATCTATGCAGTATGGGGGGGGGGTGGTTAGTCTATCATAGCATAGGTACTGTAAGCACCCTAGTTCTTTTTCTTTTTTTTTTCTCACCCACTTGTTCCCCTTTTCCATTTTTTTCGGGCAGACGATCATAGCAGTGGGGGAGGTTTAGTCTATCATAGCATAGGTACTGTAAGCTCCCTAGTTCTTTTTCTTTTTTTTTTTCTCACCCACTTGTTCCCCTTTTCCATTTTTTTCGGGCAGATCTATGCAGTATGGGGGGGGGTGGTTAGTCTATCATAGCATAGGTACTGTAAGCACCCTAGTTCTTTTTCTTTTTTTTTTCTCACCCACTTGTTCCCCTTTTCCATTTTTTTTGGGCAGACGATCATAGCAGTGGGGGAGGTTTAGTCTATCATAGCATAGGTACTGTAAGCTCCCTAGTTCTTTTTCTTTTTTTTTTCTCACCCACTTGTTCCCCTTTTCCATTTTTTTCGGGCAGATCTATGCAGTATGGGGGGGGGTGGTTAGTCTATCATAGCATAGGTACTGTAAGCACCCTAGTTCTTTTTCTTTTTTTTTTCTCACCCACTTGTTCCCCTTTTCCATTTTTTCGGGCAGACGATCATAGCAGTGGGGGAGGTTTAGTCTATCATAGCATAGGTACTGTAAGCTCCCTAGTTCTTTTTCTTTTTTTTTTTCTCACCCACTTGTTCCCCTTTTCCATTTTTTTCGGGCAGATCTATGCAATATGGGGGGGGGTGGTTAGTCTATCATAGCATAGGTACTGTAAGCACCCTAGTTCTTTTTCTTTTTTTTTTCTCACCCACTTGTTCCCCTTTTCCATTTTTTTCGGGCAGACGATCATAGCAGTGGGGGAGGTTTAGTCTATCATAGCATAGGTACTGTAAGCTCCCTAGTTCTTTTTCTTTTTTTTTTTCTCACCCACTTGTTCCCCTTTTCCATTTTTTTCGGGCAGATCTATGCAGTATGGGGGGGGGGGTTAGTCTATCATAGCATAGGTACTGTAAGCACCCTAGTTCTTTTTCTTTTTTTTTTCTCACCCACTTGTTCCCCTTTTCCATTTTTTTCGGGCAGACGATGATAGCAGTGGGGGAGGTTTAGTCTATCATAGCATAGGTACTGTAAGCTCCCTAGTTCTTTTTCTTTTTTTTTTTCTCACCCACTTGTTCCCCTTTTC
>CAUOPZ010000395.1:15000-28255 GCA_963457665.1 Thysanoteuthis rhombus
AGCCATCAAACTTTTTGAATTTAAGAAATTACCTTTGTGTGAGTGTGTTCATGCTTTAGTGTGGTTCCAGTGTACCTGGCAATTGGCATCAGTACTCAGCTTGACCTCTTCTAAAGAATTAAAGAGCTTTTTTGACCTTTGGGCCTTATTTTGATAGGTTTATTAATAACATCTAGTGATCCTAAATGAGAGCCCATCTAAAATACCTGCCCTTGAGTGATCTTGGGGTAGATCTAGGTTGGCTATTGCCCATAGAACTAAAAATTCACTAATATGAGATACCCCTTAGCATAGACATAGTCCCTGGGCAAAAGATAGAGAAAATGGAGAAAATACAAATGATTTAGGGTCATTCTATATGTACAAGTGATACTGAAGTATATCCCTGGAATTGGTCTTGAAACTTGCATAAATATATTGATGATATACTTGGCACATGTACTAGAACTAATTATCTATAAAATTATCTAAAAAAAAATGCCAGACCAAAATTTGGTCAAAAATGACCATAGGAAAAGCCCTCTTTATAAAAAAAAAAAAATGTTTCGTAGAGGTATTCTCGTGCAAAATTTCAGTGTCATAGCTCCCAAATGTGCATACACACATGCACACAATAATCTTTAATCTACTTGCTTCGTTGGTTGGATGATTCTGGGGGCTATTGCAACCAGGATGTGAATATTAGTTTGATTTATTTTGTATTTCATAATGAACAACATTAAAATTTGTCCCCCCTACATATTTTGCCTGTAAACCTAATTCACTAGTATTAGAATTCTTGTCTTTTTCAGGTTGGTTTCTTCAAGCGTAAGAAGGCTGATAATTTCAATCTGTTGACAGAAGATGGAAAAAGTGTGGTGCAGCAAGATGAAAAGGACATTTTACATGAATCAAATGAAAATACTTCATTTCCAGTCAAAGATCATGAGAAAATGGCATTGAGTGATGAGGCAGATGTACAAGATATAGAGATCTAATTGAATGAAAGAGGAAAATTCTCTTTGGTGGGTGGGTCTGTCCTTTTAACAACTCTTTTATGTTGTGTATTGGATGTGGAACTAGCTCATCAACTTTTTTGTTTGTATAAAAAACCTGAAATGCATATAATTTCACAAAAAAAATGCGTATCTATTTTTATTTATTTATTTTTTCTTTTTTCACTGAAAATTTTTACTGGTGACTGAAAATCTAAAGACTAGTTAGTCATTAATAACTTTTTAAGAAATAATTTACAAAAGTTTTATCTATTGGATGTAGATTCTAGCTTGTCCACTAGATTAAAACGAGAGTTTTTTAATTTTGATTTTTTTTTTTTTTTTTCCAACTCTCGCTCTCACTCACTCATTCAAATTGTGAACTTTGAGATTTGATGCTTAATAATTTTGGAGCTAGGAACTGGATTTAATACTTTTTTGCTATAGTGTTTTAATTTTATAACTTAATACGAACATATTTTTGAATGAAGGAATTATGTCTACATATCTGCTTGGTTGGAGGTTTTCAGTCTACATTCTAGCTTTATTATTCATTTTGTGATTTCTAAGATCCTATCATTTTTTTATATAAGTAAGATAACACTGAATTAGATAATCATTTGATAGGTTAATTACAAGTATTTTTCTGTTCTCTCTTGTTATTTATTTAAGTGATTTTGAATAATATAAATAACTAATGGTGAAATTTTTATCCATATAACTTAAATGTGATCATTTTGAAGTGACAATCAAGAAACAACTTCCCACAATAAAAACTAATGTTAAAAAAAAGTGCACATTTTTGTTCAGAAGTGAAATACATATTTGTATCATAAACGAAAACTGATATGACAATAGTTGATACTATGTGGCTCTTGATAAACTGTTCTTAGTCATGCTAATATTTTTGTGTTGGTATTTATTTATTTTTTTTTCATCATTTACTCTTCAGCAAGTTTTATTTGCAAAAACCCTATTTTGGCTTAAATACAAAAATGTAAATATTCACTTAATGTTTTATCTTTGAGATAAAATTATATTAGAGGCTTCAAATCTGTTCATCTTTGCATTTGTTTCACTTTTATTATCTTCGAAGCAGAATTTTGATCATAAATATCTGAAACTGTTGGCTCAATCTTTTATAATCGTGTCTTGGGAAGGTTAGGTTTTAAGTTCAACATTTGACATTGTTAGGTAGATCCCTGGCTATCTTAAAAGTTATTGTAAACCCTCTTGCATCTTCTTTTCTACTACTCACTCCTTCTTTCTTTGACTGCTTTGATATGAAGAGTTTAGGACTATTATCAGTTGAATTATAATTATTTCTGTCTCGTGTTTGCCAATGTACACTACTTGAATTTGGCTAAATCTTAAATATATCCCTGCAAGTGGAATGTAACACCTGGTTGAGTTTAATGTGGGGGCCACATGTGTACATGTGCGCTAGGACAAAAAAACTGCCAACTCCCTGCAACCAGTCTCAAAAATGACATTCCAACCCCCCTCTTCAAGTGCTAATGAGAAGTGCTGGCATAGGGTTTTTAATCTCTGAAATTAATATATTTGTGACCACAGGATTATCTTTCTTTTTTTTTTTTCATCTATAATTTTCATCTATTTCCATGAATGAAAAATGTTGATATAACACGGAGATGGAAAGAGTAGAAAAATTAATCTCTTGTTCAAATGGTTTTTGTTTTGATGAGAATTTAAGATCTCAATCAAAACACTGATGAAAATAATTAATTATTCTTGGTATTTTTTTCTCAACAGGTTAATTTTTGCAAAATCTTGCCTTTTCTTTTTTCTATTTCTAGAATGTAGAAAAAATTCAATTGTCTGATGTAATTTTTTCAGTTTTATAAGAAAAAACTTCAAAATTTCATCTGTAGGGTCTTTGTTGTAAAGTGATAAGTCAGTCTCTAAGGTCAGTTTAAGTTAGGCTTGATATTTATCTAGTTATTAATCTTTATGAGGTCACTTTAATTTTGCTATTAAAATTGAACAGCATTGAGAAAACCTCTATCTGTTCTCTTATACAAAGTAAGGGTACTCCATACCCTTCATTAAATCTAGTCTAGAATTTTTTTCCCCCCAGAATATTGAATTTGAGTTTAATATTTCTAAATAAGCAGACAACTGCTTGAATTTTAGAGGTTGTTCAGTTAAACAATGTCCATCAACACTTATTAATTAACAATGTGTGATTTTGTTTACATTTTGTCAAATAAGAATAAACGCGTGTTTTTATATATATATATATATATATATATATATATATATATATATATATATATATAATCTTGTGCAAAAGTTTTTTAAATTGATTTTTTTTTTTCAATAATTCACTACCTGAAAATGCATAAACTTATGGGAGATGTTGAATCTTAGAATTTTGATGTTGATAACAGATATTTGGTTGTCTAACTTTGCATTTATGATAAGTTAACTTAATTAGAACTCATCCTGATAGTGCCTTTCTCTACTTGGATGCCACATCCATCTACATTTCCTTGCTTTGATTTACAATGGTTCATCTATCTTAATATTAAGCAGAGTACAATATTGCATTTAGGTGTGCTTTGTTTTCATTTCACCCATCTGGCCAAATGCACTATTCAATTTCTCTGAATCAATGACTGATCAAATATGTGATTGTTTGCAGTAGACAAGGAAAAATCCTGAAAACTTTCATCGGAAAGTTTTACTGAATTTAGAAAAATTAATTTTTCTTTTCTCCAAAGCAAATATTTTGTCATGAAGCATGGAAAACTTATTTGTGTTTTATTTCCTTCTTTTTACTTGAAAAAAAAAAACCAACAACTTTTTACATATCTTTCATTCATGCATTATATACTCATTTTACTAATGATTACATTGTTTATATACTATAAATTTAGATTACTTGATTTTTCCTGATTAAACCCCCTGCTAATTTTCCAGAGATTTTGAGGAAATAAGTCCTAGCTGTACTGAAATGTTCGTTGTTGACCTAATCATTGTTGTACAATTCATGTTTCCTTTTCTTGTATGTAAAAATGTCATCTGATTGCTTTCATGGAATCTTTCACTTTGTATAAAAATAAAGTTTAAAATTATCTTTGAGAATTTCTTTGCATCCTTGTTATTTATTTTCTAAAATGAGGTTGCTTTATTTTTATTACCTTGTGAATAAGCAACATGCTTGGCTGTATAAATCTATCTGAAGATTTTTGCCAAGTTGAATATTTCATTGGCTGTAATTGAGCATTTTCTCCATACTAGCATGGACCAACTCTAGAATAGAGTTTTGAGTTGACTAATTGTTCTTCATCTGTAAATAGAAGGGGGGTAAATCGATATGTGAAACCTACATTTTCCTACCATGATTTGAACTTAGCCTGCTGATAATCAGTTGGTTGTATCTTAATGGCGGAGCGAAATTGTCAGATTGTTATTGTTAATATCTAGGATTTATACAGATACACATACGCTTCTTTCATTCTAATGAATAAATACACTTTTTGATTGATTTGCTTATCCTAATATTTGAGATGTTTGTTAGTTTGTGCTTCTTTCAAAACTATTGACCTGATATTTTGCATGTAGACTGAGGTAGTTGATTTGACATTCGGGCTATGATCTTCAAGATCATTTCTTGATCACTTTGAGCCAATTTTCTGAACTGTTAACCACAATTTTGCACCAAGGTTGTTGAAATTAGCATGTGGGTACATCTTTGCGCTATGAAGATTGCAATCTGTGAAATTGACTGCTGATGTCATTAAAAGTCATTTGGGGTCATTTTAAAGTAAATCAAGATTTTGGTCACAATTCAGCTGCTTTGAAATTGGACAAAGGAATACATCTTTCCATGGCGAAGTGTGAAAAACATGCTAAGCAATTTTCCAAGTTTATGATGATAATTCTGCTTCTGTATAACTGAAATTTGGCATTGGGTATAAGCCATGTGGAATGTGATAATGACCTCTAAATGTACATATTGAGTCATTTTTTTAGGTATTTCTAGGTTACTTTCCAAATCGTTGCACTGGTACCTGTGAAATTTAGTATAGGCTGATCATTTTGAAGTATATTTGACAGAAATAGATTTGAAATATGTATGTATATATGTAGGTATTTGTAAATTTATATATACATGTGTGTAAATGTATATACACATCCAATTTAGTTATAGAGCCCTCTGGTGGATGGGGAATTATCTGTGAGTGAAATGTATAGCTTGAATTCAACATTACTGACTGACCAGTTCTGTATAGGGCAGAGGTAAGATGCCAGCCTCTGGGTCTGAAGTGAAAGTTTTGATACTGGATGGGATAATGGATAATCTATAGCAACACAGAAGAATTGTAATACAATGAAACAGCTGTCTGTGGATGACATGATTATCTAATTATATATTATATATATATGTGTGTGTGTGTTCCGATCCTACCTTGCGGTACCAGAAAGGATACTGTATAGTCTATAGTGTCACTGAAAAGTTGTAATAAAATGAAACAGCTGTCTTTGGATGACACAATTATCAATTATTAATATGTATACTCCTGTCTTTAGGTTGAGCACTTGTCCATTATAAGTTTCTACGCAATGATGTTCCAACTCTGGAATGGGCACTGTAGTGAACAGAAATTATGTGTGAGTAGAATATATGGGAGGAAAGAGGAGTCAAAAACATCATTGGATCCATTATTAAACTTACAAAAATCGGTTATGCCCTGTTGCAAGAATGACTTACAATGATGGATATCATAACTCGCAACGTAGATCCTCTAAAACTACTTGAGGAACTGTACCAGGCACATAATTGAGTGGAGGAAGAACAAGATGAATTTAAAGAGCACTGGTTTTGCAACACATATGATATAAAAGTTTGGTCATTGCTTCGGGAAGTGTTCATTCAACAATGGATGGTTGAAGATATATATATATATATATATGTAAATTTGAAAACTCTATCTACATGTATGTATGTATGTCTGTCTGTTTATCTATGTATGAGTTTGTATGTGTGTGTATGTGTGTACGTAGGTGTATATATGTATGTGTGTACGTAGGTGTGTGTACGTATGTGTGTACGTGGGTGTGCATGTATATGTATATGTGTGTGTGTGTATATACATGTATACATATATATATATATTTGTGTATATATATATATGTATACATATATATATATTTGTGTGTATATATATATGTGTGTGTGTGTGTATATATATGTATACATATATATATATTTGTGTGTCTATTTATGTGTGTGTGTGTATATATATGAGTGTGTGTATATATATGTATACATATATATATATATATGTGTGTGTGTATATATATTTGTGTGTATATATATTTGTATACATATATATATATTTGTGTGTATATATATGTATACATATATATATATTTGTGTGTTTATATATATATAAGTGTGTGTGTATGTGTATATATATGTATACATATATGTATGTATGTGTGTGTATATGTATGTATACATATATATATATGTATGTGTGTGTATATGTGCGTATACATATATATATATGTATGTGTGTGTATATGTGCGTATACATATATATATATGTATGTGTATGTATATGTGTGTATATGTATATGTATGTGTATGTATATGTGTGTATATATATATGTATTTGTATGTATATGTGTGTATACATACATATATATATATATGTATATGTGTGTATACATGTATATATATATATATATGTATGTGTATGTGTGTGTATATGTGTGTATACATGTATATATATATGTATGTGTATATGTGTTTATACATGTATATATATATATATGTATGTGTATATGTGTGTATACATGTATATATATATATATGTATGTGTATATGTGTGTATACATGTATATATATGTATGTGTATATGTGTGTATACATGTATATATATGTATGTGTATATGTGTGTATACATGTATATATATGTATGTGTATATGTGTGTATACATGTATATATATGTATGTGTATATGTGTGTATACATGTATATATATGTATGTGTATATGTGTGTATACATGTATATATATGTATGTGTATATGTGTGTATACATGTATATATATGTATGTGTATATGTGTGTATACATGTATATATATGTATGTGTATATGTGTGTATACATGTATATATATGTATGTGTATATGTGTGTATACATGTATATATATGTATGTGTATATGTGTGTATACATGTATATATATGTATGTGTATATGTGTGTATACATGTATATATATGTATGTGTATATGTGTGTATACATGTATATATATGTATGTGTATATGTGTGTATACATGTATATATATGTATGTGTATATGTGTGTATACATGTATATATATGTATGTGTATATGTGTGTATACATGTATATATATGTATGTGTATATGTGTGTATACATGTATATATATGTATGTGTATATGTGTGTATACATGTATATATATGTATGTGTATATGTGTGTATACATGTATATATATGTATGTGTATATGTGTGTATACATGTATATATATGTATGTGTATATGTGTGTATACATGTATATATATGTATGTGTATATGTGTGTATATATGTATGTGTATGTATGTGTATACATGTATATATATGTATGTGTATGTATGTGTATACATGTATATATATGTATGTGTATACATGTATATATATGTATGTGTATACATGTATATATATGTATGTGTATACATGTATATATATGTATGTGTATACATGTATATGTATGTGTATACATGTATATGTATGTGTATACATGTATATGTATGTGTATACATGTATATACATGTATATATATATATATATATATATATGAATGTGTATGTATGTGTATATATATATGAATGTGTATGTATGTGTGTGTATGTATGTGTATATATATATGAATGTGTATGTATGTGTGTGTATACATGTATATATATATATATATATGAATGTGTATGTATATGTGTGTATACATGTATATATATATATATATATGTGTATGTGTGTGTATATGTGTGTATACATGTATGTACATATATATATGTATGTGTGTGTATATATGTATATGTGTGTATACATGTATATGTATATGTGTGTATACATGTATATGTATATGTGTGTATACATGTATATGTATATGTGTGTATACATGTATATGTATATGTGTGTATACATGTATATGTATATGTGTGTATACATGTATATGTATATGTGTGTATACATGTATATGTATATGTGTGTATACATGTATATGTATATGTGTGTATACATGTATATGTATATGTGTGTATACATGTATATGTATATGTGTGTATACATGTATATGTGTGTATACATGTATATATATATGTGTGTATACATGTATATATATGTGTGTGTATACATGTATATATATATATGTATGTGTGTGTATACATGTATATATATATATGTATGTGTGTGTGTATACATGTATATATGTATGTGTGTGTATATATGTATGTGTGTGTATACATGTATATATGTATGTGTGTGTATACATGTATATATGTATGTGTGTGTATACATGTATATATGTATGTGTGTGTATACATGTATATATGTATGTGTGTGTATACATGTATGTATATATGTGTGTGTATACATGTATGTATATATGTGTGTGTATACATGTATGTATATATGTGTGTGTATACATGTATGTATATATGTGTGTGTATACATGTATGTATATATGTGTGTGTATACATGTGTGTGTACATGTATGTATATGTGTGTGTGTGTGTGTACATGTATATGTGTGTATACATGTATATGTGTGTGTGTGTATACATGTATATATATATATATGTGTGTGTATATATATATATGTATATGTATATTTATGTGTGTGTATATATGTATATGTATGTGTGTGTATATGTGTGTGTACATATATGTATGTGTGTGTATGTATACATGTGTATATATGTATGTATATATGTATGTGTGTGTATACATATGTGCGTGTATATGTATGTATACATATGTGCGTGTATACATATGTATACATATGTGCGTGTATACATATGTATACATATGTGCGTGTATATGTATGTATACATATGTGCGTGTATACATATGTATACATATGTGCGTGTATATGTATGTGTGTATGTGCGTGTATATGTATGTATACATATGTATGTGTGTGTGTACGTGCGTGCGTGTGTGTATATGTATGTATACATGTGTGTATACGTATATATATATATATGTATGTATGTGTGTGTGTGGATACGTATACATACATATGTATATATATATATATATGTGTGTGTGTGTGGATACGTATACATACATACATATATATATGTATGTGTGTGTGTTTGGATACGTTTACATACATACATACATATATATATATATATATATATATATATGTATGTGTGTGTGTGGATACGTCTACATACGTACATATATATATGTATGTATGTGTGTTAGTGTGTGGATACGTGTACATACATACATATATATATATGTATGTGTGTGTGTGGATATGTATACATACATACATATACATATATGTGTGTGTGTGTGTGTGTGGATACGTATACATACATACATACACATACATATATGTATGTGTGTGTGTGTGTGGATACGTATACATACATACACATACATACATATATGTATGTGTGTGTGTGGATACGTATACATACATACATATACATATATGTATGTATGTGTGTGTGTGTGTGGATACGTATACATACATACATACATATACATATATGTGTGTGTGTGTGTGTGGATACGTATACATACGTACATACATATACATATGTATGTGTGTGTGTGGATACGTATACATACGTACATACATATACATATATGTATGTGTGTGTGTGTGTGTGGATACGTATACATACATACATACATATACATATATGTATGTTTATGTGTGTGTGGATACGTATACATACATACATACATATACATATATGTATGTTTATGTGTGTGTGGATACGTATACATACATACATACATATACATATATATATGTGTGTGTGTGGATACGTATACGTACACACATACATACATACATATACATATATGTATGTGTGTGTGTGTGTGTGTGTGTGGATACGTATACATACATACATATACATATATGTATGTGTGTGTGTGGATACGTATACATACATACATATACATATATGTATGTGTGTGTGTGTGTGTGGATACGTATACATACATACATATACATATATGTATGTGTGTTTGTGTGTGGATACGTATGCATATATACATATATGTATGTGTGTGTGTATGTGGATACGTATACATACATACATACATACATACATACATACATGTATGTATGTGTGTGTGTGTGTCGATACGTATATATACATACATACATACATACATATACATATATGTATGTGTGTGTGTGTGTGTGGATATGTATACATACATATATATATATAATTTGGACAGGGGTTATAACAGGCTAAGGTGAAGTTTTTCCTATGGGTATAGGTGACTTTGAAGCTTCCATTATTGAGTGTGTCTAAGATGTGGGTGTGAGGATATTAATGGTAGGAGTTGTGTGTATTAGTGTTCTGTGTGGTGTGGGTTGTTCAGTTTAGTATTTAATCTATTAGGATATAGGGTTTTTAAGTTTGTTGATCCACCCCAAAGTGGGCTCTAAGTTTGATCCTTCTGAAGAAGTCATAGAGATCTTTGTTGAGGGTGTGATTGTTGAAGTGTGGGGGTCGGGGACAGAAATTAAGGCCCTTGTTAAGGAGTTTGAATGTGTCCCTAGTAAATCGAAATTTACTTAGGTTCATTACTTTCCCTTCTGGGTCTTCCTTAATTCTGATGGTGTGTAGTAGTGTTTTAGTAAGTTTTCTAAACTGCTTACTAGTGTTGGAATCAGGTTTTCTAACCCACCTTCCATATTTAGTGGTAGGGGGGTTTCCTCATTTGTTGGTGGAGTGTGTGTGTGGGTTGATGTAGGGGTTACCTGCTGGTCAGGGTGTTTGCTGGGGTCTTCAGGATGCTTTCGAAGGGTCAATGTGATGGGTTTAGGGAGGATGGTACTCTTAGGGCTTTCCTTTTGCAGAGTATGAGGGGTAGTAGGTCTGAGGACCTTATGGTGTCTAGTGTTCTTGTTCCTATTATCTGTATGCTGGTTTTTGTAGCTGTGTCTGTTCACAATATTGGTGTCAGTAATATTAGTATATGTGTAGGTGTTTCTGTTATGTTTGTTCATATGTGTGTGTCTGTTATAGGTGTTAGTATTGTTTGTGCCAGTGTAGGTGTTTTTGTTTTGTTTGTTCATATGCGTGTATCTATTTCTATCGTTGTTCGTGTGAGTATGGATGATGTTTTTGTCAGTATTGGTGATTCTTGTTGGGTAGCCTGTGTCTGTGTGTCTAGTGTTAAATCTGTGTTTGGTGGGGGAATTGGTTTTTGTTGGGTATGTAGGTGGTAGGTTGGGGGTGGGTAGCAGGGGCCTGGTGGCTCTTTTGGTGGGTTGTATCTTAATTTCTCTCATATTCTGTGGATTCGCAGATCTGTGCGTGATGTTGTGTCTAAGTTTGTTGTATTTTTTAGTTTTGGTGAGGTTGAGTTGTTTTTTTCTTCCTCCTATGTTGATGTTGATGGCTTCCTGTATTTCATTATATTCATCTGTGTATGTGTGTTGTTGTAATTTTTGTTCCAATTCGCTGATACCGATATACATATATGTATATATATATATACCTATATACATTTATATATATATATATATACCTATATACATATATTTATATATATATATATGTATGTAGGTATATATATATATATATATATATGTATGTATATATATATATATGTATGTAGGTATATATATATATATATATATATATATATATGTATGTAGGTATATATATATATATATATATATATATATATATATGTATATATATATATATATATATGTATGTATATATATATATATGTATGTATATATATATATATGTATGTATATATATATATATGTATGTATGTATATATATATGTATGTATATATATATATATGTATGTATATATATATATATGTATGTATATATATATATATGTATGTATATATATATATATGTATGTATATATATATATGTATGTATATATATATATGTATGTATATATATATATATGTATGTATATATATATATATGTATGTATATTATATATATATGTATGTATGTATATATATATGTATGTATATATATATATATGTATGTATGTATATATATGTATGTATGTATATATATATGTATGTATGTATATATATATGTATGTATGTATATATATATGTATGTATGTATATATATATATATGTATGTATATATATATATATGTATGTATATATATATATGTATGTATATATATATATGTATGTATGTATATATATATGTATGTATGTATATATATATGTATGTATGTATATATATATGTATGTATGTATATATATATGTATGTATGTATATATATATGTATGTATGTATATATATATGTATGTATATATATATATGTATGTATATATATATATATGTATGTATATATATATGTATGTATGTATATATATATATATGTATGATATATATATGTATGTATGTATATATATATGTATGTATGTATATATATATGTATGTATGTATATATATATGTATGTATGTATATATATATGTATGTATATATATATATATGTATGTATGTATATATATATATATGTATATATATATATATGTATGTATGTATATATATATATATGTATGTATGTATATATATATATATGTATGTATGTATATATATATATATGTATGTATGTATATATATGGTATGTATATATGGATATATATATGTATGTATGTATATATATATATATGTATGTATGTATATATATATATATTGTATGTATGTATATATATATATGTATGTATGTATATATATATATATGTATGTTATATATATGTATGTATGTATATATATATATATGTATGTATGTATATATATATGTATGTATGTATATATATATATATGTATGTATGTATATATATATTATGTATGTATGTATATATATATGTATGTATGTATGTATATATATATGTATGTATGTATATATATATATGTATGTATGTATGTATATATATATGTATGTATGTATGTATATATATATGTATGTATGTATGTATATATACACATATATATATTTGTATGTATTATATATATGTAGGTAAGAATTATATATATATGTATGAA
>CAUOPZ010000396.1:5000-12500 GCA_963457665.1 Thysanoteuthis rhombus
GCTAGCTTTACTAGCCAGTTTTGTGGTATTTTCTCTTATTTGTGGTTTATGATAAATCAAATGACTGGCCCCAAAAATGGCATATCCGACCAACCAACCAAGTTACAGATTCTTCTCTCTGTACTGCAATTTTGAAAATGTGCATAAGTACAGCTGGTGCCTAGACATCGTCTAAAACATCTTTTCTTTTTTTCCATTTTCCCCCTGTTCAAAAAAGTGCTTTTTGGGTTTCTTGTTATTTGGAACCAACAAATGCCCAAATCTAGTGCTGGTATTTCTTAGATAATTTTGGATAAAAGTGTGTGGTGGGGTCAATAAATTCTTTTCTGTCTTCTCTTAAACATGTCTTATTGCTTTTAAAATTATTTCTCTTCTGTAATATTTGAAGATCCTCTTACTTGTTAAGACTTGGATGATTTGCTTGGGTGCATTTTGTTTCTGGCTTTTACTTATTTATTTAGCTTTAACCCCCCCCCTATTTCTTCCCATGTTTTTCTTTCTCTTCAACTCTTGAGACATATATCCTGAGGTTTCTATGACTGCTGGGATATGTTCTGTTGATCTCTTTAGGAGTCTAATGGGACATTTTAATATTCAGGCATCAAGTGCCCTAATAGGTCAGTCTTGAAAGGGTCAAGTCTGAGAAAAAAGACACCATTTTCAAAACAAGATTTTAATGGCTGTAATTGATGAGATTATTTGTTCAAATTGAAATTTTTTTTGCCTACTGACAATCAGAAAATAGGTGTAATTTTTGAAGCTTGAAGAAATTAATCTTTTTTTTTCTACTGGATGTAATGAAAATGTCATCTTTTGTTTTTTATTTTATTTCAAGTAGATTGCATCTGACAATGAAAACATCATTTTTGAAGCTCCAAGTAAAGAACAGGGTTTCTTGGGTCGGGTGTGATGGGGTTGTTTTGTTTTTTTTGTTGTTTTTTTTCAATGGATATAACCAAAAAGCTTACATGCAGTGAAGAAATCTAGGACTGCACCAAGTACGTTCCACGTTGTTGTAGCGGCCAAAATTTTTCTGCCAAACTATGATCACTCCACATCCTGGTTCAGTATGGCTAGGTAAGTGAGGCCCAACACTCTCCAATGTTTTTTTTATTGTAAATGTGTTTACAACAACAAACTTTGGGGAAGGCCTCTGTCCAACAATGGACTTAAAAGACCTTTCACAATAATAAAGTTTACCCATCTTTGGTTTATTAATCAAATACACCTGGTCCCCAACATACAACCAGGTTACAATCTGATTGGCACATACCTCAATAAACCAGGAAAATATTCTATTGCCTATCTTTCATTTTTTAATCAAAATTTTTTTTTTTTTTTTAATTTAATGTTTGAAAATTTGTTGGAATAAAAGAGTAAAGGTGACTATGCACTGTTCTGGAAAAATGCATTGGAAAATTATTTATTGTATGATAGGAAAAGAGCAAAATGTTTCATCAATTTTTTTTCTTTTCTTCCGACTAACAGAACATTTTCCATTACATTTAGAAGGGTTTTTCTTACATTTGCTTACCAGTTTACACTCATATGATCACACATACAACTAAGAGTAATATTTATGAAGTATGTTTTTTTAATGGACAAGAGTAATTTCTACACACACACACCGATACTTATACAGCCCTCATTGACTTATTTTTTTGGATTTAGAACTAACATTAATACTTTGTATCCACATATTTTATTTGTTTATACAAATGTTTGCAAGCTGGGGAGCAGGTGTTTTTATTTTTTTTTTTACGCCTGTGTATGTGTCATAATTGTATTTCTCAACAAAATTATAATTATAGCTAATTAATAGACTAAGAACTGGGTTATGCAAGTTCCCCATCTTCTTTGATTACTGTTTCACCAAGTCACTACTATGTCTGCTCAGTTCACACTAATATCTATGGGGAAAGACATGAACCCATCCCCCTGCTAATGGTGAAATAGCAGAGTAGACTAGACTCAAAGAAGGCAACCACTCCTGAAAAACAACTCTGAATTCAAAACCTGGAACTGGAGTCCCTAATGTTGTCCAATGTTATTTCCTGTCTCCTGGGTCAGGTGCCAAGCTGTATCAGCCTTTGCTCTTCTCAACATCAGTGCATAGAGAGGGCAGACAATCTGCATGGCCTGTCCTACTCCCTAAAGAGACTGAAAGCAAGTCTCTCCTGTTATAGATCTATAGTGCAAAAAGAAGTCTGGGTAATCTGTAATATTTTAAGGGTTTTAGAAGGGTATTCTTTTCACTACGCGACTACATGACTATAATGCTGAAGTGGACTCTTTGTATCTAATGAGTGGTAAACGCTGTGATAATATAGTTATGCCATAGAACATCTATTCTGATCACATTTATTCTTTGAGAAATTTTTAGACGTATCCAGCGCATCTCTATTAGATACCGTTCAGGTCCTGATATGTTAAATATCGATTTTCTCAGCCGTATCATGTTGGATTGAAATTTCATCAAACCTTTGATGAACCATCGTGATCTTCCTCACTCTCCTCCTCCCACTACTACCTCTTCAACGGCTAGTTATGTTAAACAGGGTGGTATAAGTTGATTTTTCTTTTTGTTGACATGTTGTGAAAATGTTTTTGACTTTTTTAACTTTTTACGTGTGAATGGGAACATTATGGCTCTTATTTACAAAATGGCATATAATGCAAAAAGTTGGCTTTTTTTTCAATGTTTTTAAAATAGACATTAAAACTCTGACATCCATAACCAATTATGCCCCATCGGTTGAGGTGGAATAGGTTGCATTTTTTAGTCCATTTCTTTTTTTTTTTTTTTTTTTTTTTCATTATAAATAGGATTCAAATTTTTCTGAACTTACTCAAAACTGTTCACCAACTCTTCCATCTGTATTTTATTGAAAATTTCATGATTTTCATGAGTCTCTTGAATGGAGCAGCACAAATTTGAACTAATTTTTCCCTTTTTTTTTTATGTTGTAGAATGTAATGAAGTCTTATTTTCATAATTTTTTAAAATTATTTTACATTAAACGGACACTAAGTTTTGTAACGGTTAAATTCATGAGGTTAGGTTGTATGCCTTCGAACATGGCATTCATTGCTTCAATTGGTTAATAGTTCTGTGATGGTGGTCTCCAAGAGATTTTCTTCTTAGGGGCTTTTTGCAACCTGAATTCAACTGCTATAAAATGTGTTTGCACCAGCTTACCCTTTACTGAATTGCTTTAAATTCCGTAGACAAAATCATAACAAATTTCAAAGTATTTATGATATCTATAAGCCTCTGAGACAGGGATGTAGCTGGGAAGAAATTTTGTCTGTGTGTGGAGCTTTCCTTTTGAGAGGCCCCCACAATCATTTATGGAGATTTGTTATTGTATAATGTTAGTGGTATTGAAATAGATGAAGAACTATTCATAAAGCTTTTACCTCCCCCCTACTATAGAGGTAATTCAAGATTGTCCCTTACACCTCATATCTAGCTATACTTCTGTTCTAAGACAATGTTCACCTATCCTCTGGAAAAATTATATGAATTCTTCTCATAGAGAAAAATATAGCATTTCTGCAAAACGAATGATAAAAAATCCTCTGTCCTTAAAGGATTGATATAGCTTTCATAGCGTCTTGTGTTGTCTTGAAGTAGGAATTGAAGCAAAACAGAAATACAAAGATTATTGTAGAATAGAATAGTAGAACATATTAATGTACGTTTTTTAAATAATCCAGATAAATTGGTAGAAAATATGTTTATACAACTTGTAGGTAAGTACAAACCCAACATTCCATTAATAGGCATCTATAATTTTCATTTGAGACTGGTATCATCTTCTACTGCTGAGAAGGATAGGTCATTTTTAAGGCTCTTTTTTAAGCCTGGCCCCTGCACTAGAAGTTCTCTTTGTAGACCTCCTTATCCATTCCAATCTTACTGTCAGTACAGTTAACATTAGGAATGCATTTTGCAATCAATCAGAGCTTTCTTCATGTATTAATTGATGTTTATACCTTCTCCTTATGAATGAAAAAACAAAACAGAAAGAACCATCATTCAACTTATTTGTCAAAAAAGATTTAAGTTCACATCATTTAGAAAATTACATTTTGGAAAAAAAAATTTTCTCCCATGATGATAAAAGTTTTGATTGAGGGATTTTGGTTTTACTTCATTGCTAATAATCTTTAAAGTATCAAGAGCAAGGAAGTAAGGAATAAAAGTCAGTTTTACAGAAGCGGCCACCATATATTCTTAAAATCAAATCCATATAACAATTTCATTATGACATGGTTCATGTAGAATGTAAGTTTTTAGAAAGTACAATATTAGACGTGCCGGGATAGAGCTGCATTTTAGCCTTTTAATGACTTGATCTCTTACTTCTACAAGTGTAATTGACAAATCTATTGGTTTGAAATACTAAAAACTGCCTGGGATCAAAGTGTAGAATCTGTGCACTCATTGAATAAGTATAACTTACGCATACACACGCTATATATATATATATATATATATATATATATGCACATGGAAGTTGGGGTCCATAATTTTGTTCTGCATTATTGTGTGTTACAATAAATTCTCCATTTTTATAAACTTCAATCCATGTTTCTCTTCCCACCAACTTCTTCAAGATGACACTAGTAATTCATGCAGGAAAAAAATAACCCTCAGGTGGCAGTAAGCAGAAATGAATATAATCTTTTTTTTTCCTTTAAATCATGACACCTCACCTGAAGATTACATTTTTACCAAAAAGATGTGTGTAGCAAGTGTCTAGAGTAGGTGTTTGACAATATATCAGTAATCTTTTCAGCAATAGGTGAAAGGGGCTAAGAGTTTCGTTTATTGTCTACTAAAATGTTTTTGTCTAATTCATTTCCTTTTTTTAGTGTTGATGTCACAATTCAGTAGGGGATCGTCCTATTTTTGTATTAAGCTATTTTGAGAGCCAAATTTGATATTTTTGAGAATAAGGGTTCATGTTCAAGCCTTTTTATTTTGAGTCAACAGTGTATATACAGTAGTTCCTCGATTTATAGGAATGGTCAGAGCACAGTTCTTCACAGAATTTCGATTCCGCAAATAACTTTAACCCCTGCCCTCCAAAGCACACATTTCGTGTACAGTTTTGAAACTGCACATAATCAGATACAATCAACAGATTGGTGTAACTGATGATCATTTATTTGGTGGATCAGGGGAAAAAAAGAAGAAATGAATAAGGTCAACAAGAATATAGGCATCTATGCGGACTTTGCTGACACTGTGATACGCTTACTGGAGAAAAAATTATAGAATAAGTTCATGTAAGAAATCTCTGTCATTAGTAGGAAGTAAGTTAAGGTGAAAATATGAGGTAAAAATTATCTGTGTACACCTGATAGAACAAGAGATTTTTTAATATTGATAGTATGTATCTTGCAACACAAACAAAATATCTGCAGTAGGAATTTGTATCCAAAAAAATCCCAATATCTTACGTGCAACACAATTTATATGCTAACTTATATTTTAGGGCTGTTTTTGGTGGGAAGAAAAAAATCTTGAAATCAAAATTTTTCCGGATAGATTATTCTTCTGATTATTCAATTTTAAAAAAATTATTCCATCATTTTCTGAATTTTTGTTTTATTATTTCACTTTGCCCCAACTCTTAGAGATTTTGTTGATTTAAATGCAAAGATATGATTGATCAAATCAGTGGAAAAAGAATACATTGGATATATTTCTTTGCGGATTTTCTCCTGTCAATATAAGACTCTGTTTAATTATCTCTTGTTTAATTTCTTAGTCATTCTAGACACAATTCAGGTACAGCTCTCAAGTTTTTATTACTGTTATGCTTTCTTTAATTGAAGTTAGAATCTTATTTCAAGTTAACATTTAATTATGCTTTTGACAGCCATTTTTTAAAAAGATTGTGGATCTGCCATCACCTCCCCACACTATTGATGTTCTGTTAGTGAAATTGAGAAAGAAATAGAAACACCAAGTTAAGAAAAGCCTGATCCACAATATTATTGCATTATCGCTTTTTTAACTTGAATCTTTCCACTGGATTTGAGGTCCGGCACCTATTTCAGTTTTGTTCATGAAAAGATACACTGAATCTTGAACCCTGCTCTTGGGTTCCTACCATCTTGCCTATTAATTTTGGAAAAAATTTTCAACTCACTTGCTCTTATTAGGACCCATCCCCCACAAACTTAAGACTCTATCTCTACTCTCTCTTCCCTAGTATTTGGGAGAGGGGACAACTACAGATTGATCAGAATTTTCCTATCAGAAGACAATTATTAAACAATGCAAGGGGGAGAACTTGGTTGACCAAATTTATGTCTTCTAATTTGAGCAATTTCAAAATTTCATACCACCATAAGACTGAAGGATTTTCTTATTTTAGTCAATCTTTACATTCACTTCCCAAGTGTTTACCCTATTCTTACTCTTTTTCCAACAACTTCTAGACTACTAAATTATTCTGGTAACCTTCCTACCCCTTTCCACCATGGTTATTCCAAATCTCTTATCAAATTGTGACTGATTTTCAATACCCCCCCCTCCCTGCACCCATTGATTATACACCTAAGTGTAAGTATTAGTGAGAAAATCCTTAATGGCTTTCTGTCTCTGGTTCATTAAATGTTTAAAAATTATTAGCTTTTTTTCTTTTTAATCCTATTCTTTTGAAAAAAGACGGTTTGAAGATTTCTTGAAAAGCTAACTAAATATTTTCTTGAAGAAAAGACTCTAAAAAAAGAAACAAAGTTATCAATATTTTTTTCTTTTCACCTTCATTCTCATGTTATTAATTTAAATGTAAATGCTGGAGTTACTGCTACTTGAATTTGCTATACTTCACTGCCACCTTATTTTTTTTATAACTTTCTCCTAATAGACTCATCTTCTCATTTTTTTTTCTTATTTTTTTTCTTATTTTTTTCCTTTTTCATCTTTTTTCTTTTTCTTTTTTCTTTTTTTCTTTTTTCTTTTTTTCTTTTTTTCTTTTTTTCTTTTTTTCTTTTTTTCTTTTTTTCTTTTTTTCTTTTTTTCTTTTTTTCTTTTTTTCTTTTTTTCTTTTTTCTTTTTTTCTTTTTTCTTTTTTTCTTTTTTCTTTTTTTCTTTTTTCTTTTTTTCTTTTTTCTTTTTTTCTTTTTTCTTTTTTCTTTTTTTCTTTTTCTTTTTTCTTTTTTTTTTTTCTTTTTCTTTTTTTCTTTCTTCTTTTCCCTTTTTTTCTTTTCCCTTTTTTTCTTTTCCCTTTTTTTCTTTTCCCTTTTTTTCTTTTCCCTTTTTTCTTTTCCCTTTTTTTTTCTTTTCCCTTTTTTTTTCTTTTCCCTTTTTTTTTCTTTTCCCTTTTTTTTTCTTTTCCCTTTTTTTTTCTTTTCCCTTTTTTCTCCTTTTCCCTTTTTTTCTCCTTTTCCCTTTTTTCTCCTTTTCCCTTTTTTTCTCCTTTTCTTCTCCCTTTCTCAGTGGAGACTTAAAAACTAACTTGTTTCTAGTTCGAAGTT
>CAUOPZ010000397.1:5000-27500 GCA_963457665.1 Thysanoteuthis rhombus
ATATAAAAGCATATTGATCATTTGAGAGGAACTATCACGATAACCCAGGCAAGAAACCACTGACTCACTTTTCCTATATTCATATCAACTCTGATTAATTATATCAGGAACCAAACACTAGATACATGAAGGAAAACTATACAAAAATGAAGGCCTCCTTTTGTCTTGATAGACAATGGAATTACACTGATATTAACAATCCAAGGCATAAGCCTGAGCAAAGTGTATGGAGATCCTCGAATGCTCAGTCAACAGATATAGACTGAAGAAAAGTTTAACGCAATACATTTGGCATTAGCTTGGTTGTAGGAACTGCCGGAAGGATATCATAGTTAGCATCCCAAAGAAAAGTGGAGTGAAATACATTTAGTATCAGCTTCCGAATGCCTTAAAGGGGCTCCAAATCCTGGTTCGGAATCAGAGTTGCCCTTCTCCTCAACTGGTTGCCTTCACAGAGCCCTGTCTGCCCTGCTTTTTTACCCATACTTGGGGGGGGGGGGGCATGAATTCATGCTTTCCCCAAAGACATCAGCGCAAAATAAATGTAAACAAACCAGAGTTTGAATAACCTAAGGCTCATAAAATTGAAAATTTGTCAGATAAAAATTTTGTAACATGAGATTCTGTACATATTAATACACTGAAAGAATGAAAAATACGAAGCATCTTCCCATGATTAACTCTTTGATGAGAAGGAATCTACAATGATCTGATTTCTGCATGTTTGTTATGATAACACAGGAAAAACAGCACATTGTAACGATTTTTGGCAGCACAACACCATTAAAATGCTCTAACCTGGAGAATAAAGCGATTTCCAACTAGACAATAACATGTGTTATAGTGTTCTACATGTAGTTTTGGATGCTGATTCCGAAAATGTAATGTGTTTAGTGTCACATTTAGTTTTCATGTTGATATCAAAGCTATATATTTAGCATACAACCCCTATAGAGCTGGAAGGGGTTTAAAGCTCAAAGTTTTTCTTAGTATCTTCTTTGTATATATTATTCATAGAGATTTTAATTTTCTGAATTGTAAAGTTCTGACTGATACACACCTTGATTTCATTTAACCTAATAGTCATCCTATAATGACTCATATACAGTAGAACTGAAAACAGAACATGTCTGTAGCAAAAAAAAAAAAAATATATATTAGAGTGAAACAGACTCAAAAAACAATCTGTTTCAAAATTTGCACAGTAATCTTGAAGGGTAAAAAGTTTGATTTTGCTGATTACTCTAATGCTATTATCTATATAATAATGATCCAAATTATGTATGCTTGTTTGGTTCTTAAACATAAGGCACGTCTGATTTTTGTAAGCAAAATAACATTAACCTGTTCAAACTTAGAGAACTGTAATTTCTAGTCCAATTTGCAACTTAAAAGTGAGGGGTTCAGCATATTATGAGGATCTGATTTCTCAAGGGAGATCATTCAAGGTGTATTAATGCTAATTACAGAGTAGTTTCCCTTATTTTTAAAGATGGCTCTTGAGCAAATTTATTTGAGTGAAAATTTGCATCAATGATTTTGATTTCAACAAATCAAGTTGTAAGGGATGGTCTGAAAAGTTAACCCAACTTTGGATGAGCTCAGTTGACAATCAGGTGTTTGAGAAGAGTTTCTTATACCCTTTCTATGCCTAAGTAGAGTAAAAGCAGCAGGGTAGGCTATTATTCAATTATCTTCTCCACCAATAAATCTTGCTGAAAAGCAGAACAAGAAATTTCTTGAGTAGTCACTTCCTGCAATATCTTCTCAACCCACATACTTTAATTTTTCTTTAACAAGTAACATTGAACAATACCAATTATTAACACTAGCATAAATAAAGTAACTTTTATTGGAACAAAGAACTATAAAAAGATGGTTGTCATGATTACAAAACGATCAAATTATCGCCGATGGAAATGTAAGTTAGGTCAGATCTAGCAAAGATTCGCCTATTTGTATTTTTAATTGTGAATCAAGATATATAATACTCACGATACTATCGACAATCAATTGCTGCAAAAACGTCTGAATACAAAGTACAAAGAACAAAATTTAATTGAAATTTTACCTCATTTGATTTATTCAAAATAAGGAAAACTACATCAAAACATTTTTTTTTCAAAAAGTGGTTAAAAAGTATAATATACAAACATAAAAATGAAAAAAATTTTTGCAAGTAATTTTTGGTACTTTCAATCCACAATACCTTATTTATGTCCCTTCATAAATCCAGTTTTTTATTAACATTTTTCTCCCCTCGTACCCATTTGTCAAACAATATTTTAGATATACTGAGAGCACAATTCATTTATGACTAATCTACAAATCAAACAATAATTTATTCTGATACAAAAATATTTATTACCTTTTTTCTAATTAGATGTTTACTTTTATCGGAATTTTGATAATCAAAAAGACATGAATATGCCAGAGTTTTTTTTTGGGGGGGGGGGGTCAGACAACTAGGAAAACTGAAATTTTGCAAATAATTTTTACCCCCCCCCCTCAAACTTGCACACTTTTGCACAGAACTATACACTAACTGATGTAACTGTATGAATAACAATCATTTATTTAGTGAATTGGGAAAATAGAAGGAAGAAATTACTTTTTTATCAAGTGTTGTCAAGTCAATGGATATACCTAAATTCTTGTTGTCTTGATTTCTCATTTCTCTCTTTTCCCAATCCACTAAATAAAGCGTTACGATATTGTATATAAGTGGATTTTACATCTGTAGACTAGATAAAAGATTACAAATGAACATTATTTTCAAAATCATAGTAAAAAAATTAACTCAATGTTTTGACAATTAATGAAGAAGTTTCTCATTAAGCATCACGACATTCAAGAGCATTTTACATTCAACTATAAATAAGTAAAGAATAAATGAAAATCAATTTTGAAATTAATTGTGGAATATTAAATCACAATTGTCCACATTCCATTTCAATTCAAATATTTGTTAAATGAACCAATACATGAAAAAATTCAAGCTCTCTAGTATCATTGACATTTATTTACACAACATCAATGCAATCAATGATATCTTTTCATTCAATAAAAATGAAATGAAATCACTTTTCTTCTCTGTAGATTTTTTTTTTTAAATCTTAGAATTGTAAAACAGAGTTCACTTATTATTGCAATTAGATTACGAATTTGAGATGTGCGAATTTTAGACATGGATAAAAAAAAAAATGGATAAGAAAGGGTGATTCCTTGAATATCATATAATAACAAGTATACATATTTTATTCATTTTTCTACTTGGTGAAAATTACCTTGCTATCAAGCGTGTCATTAAAACAGTTAATATGATAATAAAATCATTAAACAATATGAAAACATAAGAATTTTAAAGAAGCAGTAGATATTTGTCCATGATCCTGAGGTATTCATCCAATTGTGTTATTTATGATAGCAAATAAATCATAATTTCCTGTTGTGTTTCCACAGCGCATTGGTCTAAGGGGTTCTGCCAGATATCAGTTGATTTTTGGACCAATTTTTTTTCCCCTTGCTTCGAGGGTCAGTGGGGAATTGTCCATTAGGCTGAGTAGTCCTCCCCTTCCTTTCAACACTGTTGGCAAATCAACCATTACGTTGAGTAGGCTTTTTCTTTCTTTCTTTTGTTAAACTCTAACTATTGAGTTTTGAATTATAAATGAAGGACTTGAAATGAGACAATATAATATGGAGAAATTAATTGTTGTGTTTACTTTTCAGGTTTTAATGAAGCAAAGGAGTTTGACCTTAGCACAGTCAAGCTTGTTTTTTTGTTAAATTTTTAACTAATTGAAAAAGTCATTCAAGACAATTCAGATACTGCCCTTATCAAGTTTTTCAAGTGTTTATTACTGTTATGCTTTCTTCAATTGAATTTTTCATTTAATTTCAAGTCAACATTTAATTATACTGTTGACCACTTTTTTTTCAAAGCTTGTCAATTAACTGTCAACACCCAGTATTGATGTTTAACCGGTAATATTAAAGAAAATAGAAACACTGAATTAAAATAGTCTCATTCTATGCTATTATCAATGAAAATTTGTTTGTTTGTTCAACAAATACTTGGACTTTTTTCCTTTCTAGTAAAAACAAGAAAAAACTTGGAGCAAATTTTTTTTCCATCCCCAGGGTCTGTGAGAGTATCTTCCCTTGATTCATGAAGAAAAAAAAAATCAAATAATCGAATCTGCAAATTTTCAAGTCCACAAAATTGGAGGGACTACTGTACTGACAAGGTTTGGCCAGAAAACTATGAGGATAGAAAAGGTAATGATAAGCATTAAGATTGAATTAATAAACAATAAAATTAAATTTTGCAAGCCTGGGCAATGTGGCCAGTGGTTTCAACTATCATATTCTAGAACAGGGTAGACTGGGTAGGAGGAGGGGAATTATTCCTTGATGCAAGGACAATAAAAATGGGTTGGTACTTTTCATCACTAACCCTTCTGATTATTCTTGCTTATACAGGTTTTTGAAAAAACAATTACCTATAAAATGGCCAGTTCATTTTAAATCTAGCAAAATGGCTACTTCGATTTAATTTCCCATTGTTTTTTTGATCTAAAAATTTTCCAGCAGGTACAGTCATCTTAATCAACTTTTGAGGTGCATTGAAATATTTTCTATATCTTTATTTTTTTCCCTCATATAATGATAAAATAATAAAAGAATCCTTTCTTAAAAATGAATCATATAATTAGAAAAAATTACATCATTTCTTCTTCGAATAAAAATAAAATTGTTTTTTGTAATGCAATGATTATTTGTTTGATTGTTTTGCCTTTGCTTGTAATAATGAAAAAGAAAAAAAAATTAACTCATAACTTTACCCCACCCTATTCCCCAGTAATGTTAAACAATATATCATAACCATAATCATAGCCCTTTCCAAAAAAAGAATATGTTGAAAGCCATTCTTAATACCAAAGTTCAACAGAAGTAACCATTTTATAGTTAGCCTTTTTGAAAACCTGTATAAGCAAAAATAACCAACATTGGTAATATTTGCCAAATTGGTAACTTTTTTTCCCTTAAGCTTTGATTATTAGGATCAATTTTAATTTTGGTACCCAACCTCAAAAAAATGGCCAAAAGAGAGTTTGCAAAATTAAACCATACAAGAAAAAAAAAAAAAAAGAACATTTTGCAAGTTGAAAACCTCGGATTTTATCACCAATCATGCAGGGGACTGGAATACTTTTTTTTTTCTTTTTAAATCAATATTTTAAAATCAAATCAGTTTAGACTAATTTAAGGGTTTCTATCATATTGTATGTTTTATATAAAACTTTTGACAACATTTCATGTTCCTAAGTGAATTTTCAAAGGCAAAAATTTTCTTTTTATCACTTTTGTGACAGAAAGTGCCTCCACAAAATTTTCAGTAAAACCGAAAACAAAGAACAAAAAAAGCATAATTTCAATTTAAATCATGCTGAAGACAAACAGTATAACTGTCTTTTCCCTGCTTTTATTTTTTTGTTTGGTTGTTTTTTTTTATTGTAAGTTTTATTGTTGGTATTTTTTCCAAATTCTATCCAAAATTTCCACTAGGTTAGCTTGATTTGATATTTATTTTCTATCTTTGAGAAAACAACATGGAAATTTTAAAATCAATTTAGCAAAGAAAAATCTAACCTTACCTTAGCCTAGATCATCTTTCTTTAGGTAATCCAGAATGCATACGATAAGAGAGAACAAAAATCCACTAACTGAACTTAGTAGTTAGACAATTCTGATGGCAAAAAGAAACCAAATACTTCATGTCCCTAAACTAGGCTCCAAGTAACTCAATAATGCTGCAACACAATCCGCAGTACCACCAAGGGTGGGGGAAAAAAGAAAAAGAAAAAAAATGGAGCTTCCTTTCAAGGGAGTGAACTTTTAAACTTAGCAGAAGAAGCATCCTCTGCTAATCTCCTAATTCTTATAGTTATACAGTGAGATATATTTTATATCAGACAGCACATGGATATCGACAAGACAGATAAGAAATCCCCCTCCCTCCAGTCCCCTGACATCAAATCACTTCACAGACTCAGGAGACTAAAAAAAAAAAAAAAGGGAAACCTTTACTTTTATTCACCCCTATATATAACTCTATACAACCCCTTCAGGCCATAAATGCCCATTCTTATCAGCTGATGAGCTTCTCATCCTGCAAATGTCGAGGATATGACGAACATACCATCAATTGAAACTTGGTTCCTCGAAAGCACATCAGTTACTTTCCCTTTCCCAATTGAGATGTACACTGTGCATTGCACACTTCCTTCCATATTTGAGCTGATACAGGACCTTCTAAAAGTCATCTGGACTGCCACCCATTCTAGAAATCTGCCTTGACCTAGGCGACATGTACATAAAACACTGCCTCAATCACCTTGACTGTCCGATAATGCCTCTCAACGATTCCATTCCCACTAGGTCAAAACACAACTCTGGGCCAGCAGTTAATCATTCAGAGGTATAACCCCCTCTGGTAGTGTCTCTCATCAATGGTTATCCTTTCCAAATTGTTCTCCATCGGAATCCACCTCCCATCTCATGTATGCCAGGTGCAGTGTCAATTGACACCCATCACAACTAATGACCATCCTCCCTGGTGACATCTGGGTTATCACTTCTTGCCAGAAACAGTATCCTAGCAACCCCCATAAGGTGCATGTTGTGTAATTCCCTCAATTCCAGATCCCTTAAACAACACACAGTGGCTACTCTACTTCCTGATTCTTTCATTATCCGCAACGAAGTTTTCCTTACCTTGGTGAAGGACTCTGCCTTATTCCTTTTCATCAGATTAAATTCAGTCTACTGAGTTCCTTGACGTCAATTATTACACATTCCTGCCACCCTCTTCATTCAGATTCCTCTCTCCACAGGGATCAGTGGCTGACCCATCCTACTCCAGTAGCTGAATCAGTCCGGACTTCATTCAAACCTTACCTCAAAGCCAAATTGATGCCCTTCAACAAGGCATCTTTATTGGCTGCATTAATACCACTGTATTCTTCCTTTTTCCTCAGCCATGCCACGTCTTCTGTCCTAACATCACCTATCTCCAAAATAAGACCTGTGGCTATGCTTCTGATATCATGTCATACAAACCCTCTTTCCAATTTAGGCAAATACCAGCTCCCTCTCACTGGGTCCTCTTTTCTCACTTCAGCCACAATATTTCTCATCATAGTGACTATGTTCTCACCCACCTTATCCTCCCAGCTCAATCCATCAGTCCTTTTTTGAGGTAACTACAAGCAGTTCAGAGCCATCCGGTGATTGAGAAGAGTTCCAGCCTACTCATCATTTTTTACTTCCAGAACATCAATCTTTCAAAAGGTCAATGAGTTTCACTGTTAATCCATATTTTTTGTGATCTTACCTCTGTCTCAGCTACTGTTATGTCATCTATGTAGGAATTAGTGACCTTGTTCACTCTGAGCACCCTTCCTTTGGGGGGGCAGAGTTTGGACTGGAACCCACCCTTGTCAGACAGAATGTTTTACCTTTTCAATTCAGGAGATGAGACTTCAACAGCCACATGAAGCTGTAGTTAGACTGACTTTCAAGTTCACTACTGTGGATACTCCTGACATTTTCAACTACTCCCTCTATGCCTCTCATACATCCACCATGTCAGCCATGTACTGGACAACCATGTACTGGTATTTATGCATCATGGTCATTTGTGTACCATTGTATGTAAATATTTACCTGACATTATGATCGTAGGCAAATGAGGGATGTCACATTTGCAACTTATAAATAGAGTTTTGCTGCAGTAATATTTTCATTAAATTCTTATTTTTGGTGCTTGCTGCAGTATTGCGATGTTTTAAACTATCATTGCTATCAATATATTATATTACAATTCACTTTCATCTCATTTTTTCAATTCTTATTGATAATCACAACTTTAGTCCTTTCCTTTTACTTACTTTGCTACGGCTTTTTGCACAATCTGCTATCAAGCAAAATAAGATTAGTTTCATTTAATTTATTCATTTGATAACATAAAAATCTCTTAAAAGAAAATATACATCTTATCTTAAAAAAAAAAATATGGTAAGATTAAGATACATGAAATCGGTCAAAGCTGAAAACCTTATCATGAAGTTTTCTTTTGGTGCATTCAATCAGACTTTTGGAAAAGTGTCCATTTTGAAAAAAGAATCAAAATTTTATGTTTCAGGAGGAGGGGTTCTGTTTAACACATAACTAGGTTAAACTGTAGGTTTCTTAGCTGCTGCTATCAATATTAGTTGTAGTAGTAGTAGTAGTAGTAGTAGTAGTAGTAGTAACAACAACTTTACCATCATCTGAGAACCGGGTTAGGATTAGGGGTGGGGTTGCACTTTATTTTTTTATTATTTTTTAAAAAATTAACAAATACCTTTAACTCATATGGTGGATGGAAAGTCAGGATTCAGTTTAGCATAGAATTATATAGTGAACCCTTATATATACAAAATTTCCTTTTCCAAAATGAGCATTTCTCCAAAGGGAAGGGTTTGCCAACAGTGGAAATACGACGGAGGAAGGAAGGTTATGGAGCGCATAGGTATTTTGAGGGATTTGGATAATGGCTTAAAAATGCTTTTAAATTTTGCCCCAGCTAGATTTGGTGGGGATTTTTAGAAATTTAAGAGCCTGCTTGTATAATTAGGAATAATGTAAACATATCTGAAAAATTGGATTTTTTCAAACAAAAACCTTTCTTGTACCTCATGACATGAGATAATTTGAAAAATAATGTTGATAAGCTGTAGTGTAGCTGATTTTACACAACAAGCAAATACCAATAAAATAAAATTAATAGAAAACATCACAATAGTGCAGCACAATCCAAAGATATTTTCAAAAAATACTACTGCAACAGAAGTAAAAAATTTTCCTAAGTCACGAACAAGGCAGCCCTCAAAAGCCTACTAATAAAAACATGGGGTAAATATTTACATACAGTGGCATGCAAAAATACTGGTACACTAACGACCAGTATGCAGTTATTCAGTATACAAATGCCCTGATACCCAGCAGCACCCCAACCCCACCATTTTCCTGAATACAATAACTCACAACGTGGACTGCCTGGCCAAACTTGTAGCAGATCAATTCAGGCTTAGGTTCCTTACAATCCCTCACCATACGTAGTCCCTGATACCTGGAGTACTGCCCTCCTCCCCTTTTCAATTTCTCTGTTTGCCTCCCACTTTCATTACAGTCCACTGCGGCCACCACTGCCATATCTTTGGTCTTATTTACCATCAATACCCTAGCCCTCATCACCATATCTCCAACCATCATAGTTCTGACGCTTGGCAGTTGCTGCAACCATGTCGAAATTGATCATGGAATTTAGTCACAAATGCGAGTTGTGTTATCCTCTCCAACTCCTCTATATGGCAGCTAATCTCCTGATCTCGTTCGCATACACATCCATCTTTCCTCAATCTATTTAATCATTGTCAACTGATTGCATGTCTTAACCGGTACCTCAAATGGGTGCCTCTTTCAATCAGGTTTCTACTTTCCCTCATCTAACCAATTGCGCACTCATTCATCCTTATATACAATGCCAATGCATCAGCCTCTAAATACAATGGCATGAAGCTCGCTACATCCTCTATCTCTTGTAGCTTCGCCATCAACTCCTATAGCCACACAACTACACCTCCACTAAATTGCTTCACCATGTCGCTACTTCGAATAATTAGCGGCACTTTCCCGGACATGTTGTAAACGCCAAAATTACTATTTGCCAGTTCAAACCATAAGTAAGAAATTGTTGAATAAATGTGGGTTGTACAGGCAAATAGCAAAGAAAAAAAACAATCTAGTCTTACCTTTGCCCACGATCATCCTTCTCTAGGTATTCAAGAGTGCACGCAAGAAGAGTGAACAAAAATCTACCAACTGAACTTAATGCTTAGAATGTTCAACTCATTACAATTTTGAGAATTTTAGATTAGATTAGATTTTTTACTCCTAGGACTATTCTTTCTGCAGAGGTGGGCCACTCCTTTGCTTAAGATGCCGGTAAT
Source organism: Thysanoteuthis rhombus (assembly GCA_963457665.1). NCBI lineage: Eukaryota > Metazoa > Mollusca > Cephalopoda > Oegopsida > Thysanoteuthidae > Thysanoteuthis > Thysanoteuthis major. The sequence goes on from CAUOPZ010000397.1 coordinate 15,059, forward strand.
CCTGGCTTCATGGTAATAATAACACATCAATACTCTCCTTAAATATATTCACACTTGGTGCTGTAACATCTTTAGAAAGACTGTTCCAAATTGATACTATGCGTTGTGTGAATATTTTTTTTCTCGACTCTAATTTACAACTCATCAACCAAAGTGATTTTTTGTTTGGTGTACATGCTGTTCCGTACATTTTGCTTAGGATTGTACAATGTTTCAACAGTGTCTATCCTTGAAGTCCCCTATCTTGGTGGAGGTTAGTCCAGTGATCTATTTCTTTCTTCATGAGCTGGTAATCAACTCAAAGAGAATAAGTAAAAGAAACTAAATACTTCACGTCCCTAAACTAGGCTCCAAGTTACTCCGTAAAGCAGTGACACAATCTGCATGTCTGTGAGTCAGACTTAGTACCATTAAAGGGGGGGGGGGCGAGAGCTTCCCCTCAACTTTTAACCTCAACAGAAGCAGCGTCCTCTATTCTCATGCTAATTTCAATAATAGCAATACGATGTGATTCGTTTTATATTGGATGGCACAAGGCTACAATCGACGCAACGGAGAACATAAAGCGCAATAAATGAAGAATTTACTCGCTATATGAAGCATTCAATTTTTTAATGAAATAAGTTGATAATTGAATAAATAAACATTTGAACTATGAAGTAAAAAGCACCAACTTGTCACACGTAAACAAAACAAAACCAAAGAAAAACGTTTACGATTTTTAAAATCTCATTGATTGAAGTTCAATGTGTAACTAACTTCAACGTTACGGTGACTCTTGAGAACATTTCGTTGATTAAAAAATAAAAACACTGTGATTTATTTACTAAAATGAATATCATCGATGTTTAATTGTTCAGTGTACTTATACATACTTGTTCTGTTCAGTAGGTTCAAGTAAGTATTTAACAAAGAAATTATCGAGTTCACTTCGCGTATTTAGAAAAAAAGTAAAAGCAAGCAACTTGACATTTTACCCACGTTTCTCTTATTCATTGTGTTTTTGTTGTTGAGGTACATTTTAAAAGAAAACTGGGGGAAAAATTTTAACATAAAATAAAATCTTTGATTTCCTATTGTTGAACGTGGATAAATTATAGAAACACAATATTTTTATTGTTAGTTTTGATTAGTTTTTACATTCATCTAATTTTAGTTGTTTTTAACGGTTTTACTCTGTAAAATGAAAGCCCAAGTCAAAGTTGTATTAGGCAAAAATAACTAAAAATCAAGATGAAGGTAAAAACAAGTCAAAAATACAATTCACGAAATAAAATGTTTAAAACAAAGTACATGAAAAAAAAGATTGACTCACCTTATGTTCTCTTTCCTTTCAAGTCCAAAAGCTATTACAATTGATTATTCAACGAAATAAAATGAACGTTTTATTCAATTTTAAGCCTTAAAAATATGATGGAAGATAATTGCTGAGTTTGTTTTTCCTTTCTTTCAAGCTAAAGGCTAATTGTAGTAAATAATGATGAATGTCTTTTTGGCATCTTGTCTAAGATCTGTCGACGTAAACATGAAGTTTTGACTACGAATAGTCTATAGATACATGGCGAATGCACTGTTATTGTTTTCGCTGTTTCATCTTTAGTCTTTTATAAGCTGCCCTGAAGTTTTCCTTTTTCTCAACGAAACAAATTTCTTTCTCGTGCTGATCTTTGTTTAGTTTTTATTTAAAGGGATAATTTTGTTTTCTTATAGAGAAAAAAAGTCAATCATTCAGTTATGGCTTTTTTTTTTTTCAAGAATCAACAAGAACTGACGATGAAAGCCAACTTTTCATTTCTTTTTATAATTTGATACAAATTTTGTTGTACATAATTATCATCCTTTTTTTCTTCTCGAGAAGAAAAAAAAAACGTTCTGGACCGTCTAAGAAAAATGTGTTTTTGTGTTGATATGAGGGGAAACACAAAGTATGAATTACTTCCCTTGATGACGTAACTCTCTCACATGTGTGGGAGGAAAAAAATATCGGGGAAGGTGATACATAGTTTTTCAAGTCGCAACCATGCTAATCTTGTAGGGTAATGCCACTTTGGGTGCTTGGCGGCTCCATGTCTGATTCACGTATCGTAAACGTACAGATTAAGTAGTTATGTGAAACATGGTGCCAGTTTTTGCACCTAAAATGTAGAAAAATAACACCTTGCCAGCGACCCCGTGCCTTGGGTACACAAATAATGTGTGGGGGGTCCTCCCCTAAAAGATTTCAAGTTTCAGTCATTTCATTTCCTGCATTTTCGGCATCAGTTTCAAAGTCCTCTGCTACTCTCAATATGAATGTGAAAGAAATGAAGAGCTCATTTGCATGAATTATTTTATCCTTTAAAACATCAGATCATAGACGAAGGCCAAAATGTTTGGTCTCTCAATATAAACTGTTCGGTATATTTGGAAGAAGCAAGAGAACCCATTGATGAATTTGAAAGTAGTTAATGCCCTGGTAGATCACTATGTTGAATGACTGAACTATACATTTATTAAGTAAACATTTAAAAAGAAAATTCAATTCTATGTTGTAATTAATGAAAATTTGTTTTTCTATTATTTTTTTACAATAATTTAGACTTATCTCTTTCTGAGAATCACAAGAAAAAGAACACATTTAAGATTTTAATTACATTTTAAAATAGTATGCTAAAGATTTGAAAGGTTACGTGAGTCTACCCAAGTACACACATCAGCCAACAACAACCAAGGGTGCATTCCATGCACTCAGGCCCAAAGATCTTCGGCGTAGACCTGATATCTTTCTTGGTATGGCGGCATTGCTTTTCTAAGCAGACCCATTCTTGGCACGCTGGTGTAAGAAAATCTGTTCACCCTGGTGTGAAGTTATGCTTGATGCATTTTATTTCGATGGGCAAATTTTTTAGTGTAACTTTGTTCAATGGAAGGATTTAAAGAAATCTACATCATATTATGATGTGAGACAAATAGAAAGTTTGAACCATGCAAGAGTCTCCACCCAGAAAAAGAATATACTTCTTTTTTGTCAGAAGAAAAACTGAAAAAACTGAATGAAGCTGGTGGTTCAACAGATTAATCTGACACATCCTCTCCAATCAAAACCAAGATAGACCATTCTAGTTAAAAATTTTCAACTACTTTCTAATTTCTTATAAGATAATTCTAATTCTGGAGAATCCATGTCAAGTCAGCCAGATAGATGTAGGTTGTGTGCACAAATGTGATGTCTGCAACTGACCTGTTCATGTGTTTTGTGGGAGGGCTGCTAGCTACATAGACTCTTGAAAAATAGTAAATTGCTTCAAGAGCCTAAATGAAGATAAACAAAAAACCCTCAATTAAAGGGAATAGTTTCCTAACTAAGCTAAAAGAATTAGAGATTTATCAATAAAAATCCGCTCATTATTTTTTTGAAAATTCGCCAAGCTTGGTGCTTATTCCACCCACCCCACCCAGCTTATTAGTTTTGCACAAAATCAATGTCAAAAGGTTAAGGAAATTCTTGTAAGCTATTTTCTTTTACAATAACACTAAAGATGGTCAAAAGAAGCTTTCTACCATCATTCTTTGCAACTGACTAATTACATGAATCAAAAGTAATTAAGCGCATGTTGCTCTTGCAGAAGCTTGCTGTATCACTTGAAATGCAAGCCAGATCAAAGAAAAAGAGGCAGGTCATATGGGACTGAAAGTCAGCAAATGAAAAAACTGGCTATTGTCTCAGAAAAAAAGCAAAGGGTGGTAACAACTGCGACAAAGAAGATTAACAAGCATTTTTGTTTAAATATCTGGAACATTGTTTGCAAAGGAAGACAAAGGAATGCTCCATTGATTCATTTCGGATGGATGCATCCAGTATTGACAGTCAAAAAGAAAGATGGCACAGCAGTGACAACAATAACATTTGCACTATCATCCTGCCAACTGCAACAGAAGTAAAATCACTTGAAGACAGGAATGCAAAATAAATGCAGTTTGCTTCTACTAATCAGATGTAAGAACATGAAGAAACTGCAGTCAATCATCAATCAATGATCATGAAATCTTGGAGGCAAGTAGTAAGAAAGAGCATGACAAGTCCCTTGAAGAAATCCAACCAATTGAGCCCATTGAAACTGCCTGTCGTATAGAATCATTTTTCATTAGCAAAAGTGTTAAACAAGCAAATTAGACAACACTCCCAAAGTATGCAACCTCCCAAACATCTGGAGATTTAGGAGTGCTCATTCATGATGCTGGCCTCAACCAAATGATGGATATCTTTAGCATTAACATTGAAAATTAAAAAGGATTAGCTAACAATACAAATCACTTATGCACCTATTACTGGAAAACAGCATAGATAAAAAGGCAGAAAATATCATCCAGATGATAGAATCATCTAAACTGCTGCAACGGTTCTATGATGCAAGACCTAACCTCAGACATTTAATATGATTCAGAGTGTGTAGTTGCTAAACAAGTCAGGAAATGGAACACTGTAAACAAGCAATCTCATGAAGACAGGCACAACAAGACTAATGATCTGGAGACATAACTAGACTTGGTACACGCAAAAGAATGTGCACTGATTGATGAGGGATCTATAGCTCATTGATCAATAATGAAGAAGTATAACAAGGAACAATTGATTGTGGAGGTGAAAACAACATCAACATTCTTTGCACAGCTATCATTGACCTCAAACTGGAAGCAGCTGGAAGACATTTTGAGACTTTTATCTCCTTTCGAGTCCGTTGTTCTATTGATGTTGAGAAGATTACAGATTGACATTCTAGAGAAAATCATTGATAACAAAGTAAATACTTTGCAGCCTGTATCTCTTCAATCAACACACATACTTCATTTTTGGGCAATAGTAGAGAAAGCGACACCATCACCAATGACTAATCAAGCAGTGATCACCACAACAAGAGATCAAAGGTATCTTTTGCCTTATTCCAGCAGATTCCCCAAAGGTGAACACTTACTTTTTTGTAATTTCAAAACTGTGGCATTGTAGCAGAGGGCCCATACCAGGCCAGTGGATTTCACCAGCAGCTACAAACAAGACTAAAAATGTAGATCTCATTGTCAGACACTGCTCATGTTCTGAATTTAGCAGTAAAGAATGCAAAGAGCAAAAATGGCAAGTATTTTTGGTAGTTCATCAAGAGATACAATATCTTCAACTATAGCCAGTCTAATGGCAAAGGTTATGAATTCTTGGAAATAGTTGATGCAAGGAGACCAGTTTCATATGCAACATAATGCTTTGCAAATTCTTCTTATGAGCTATGGGTTAAGGTCGAAAGAAGTTACGGGTCTTTTTGGAATGCAATTGATTTATAAAGAAAAGAAATGTCAGTATATGATTGCTGGGTCTGTCTTCATGGAAAACATAATGGAGACAGTAGTTGAGTCGATGGCACGTACATAGTTACTTGACACTCTGTTTTAGAGCTGAAAGTCAAAGAAAGATTAACAAAGGCTGCATTTGGTAATCCAAAAGCTTTCATCCAAGGCAAAAGAAAGTAAAGCTTACACTGAAGCCAGATGGCATGTTCAGAGGCTTCACATTGCTTGAAGATTGGCTAATTCTAAAAGATGATTGAAAAGTCATTGAAAATAGTCATTTTATATGGCAGATGCAAAAGAAACCAGATGTCAACAAGGATCAAGAGATGCTAGCAAGTTTTCAATGCTGCAAGTCTCATAAGTCTTCAAGCAGAGATCATGTCCAGTTTACTCTGCAAGAAGGGATTATTGAAGAATGTGGTATGCATGAACATAAGCTGATTTTGAAAGTGGTCTAAAAAATGCCCCAAATTCAATTATCCAGAATGAATTTTGACCAGTGAATGACCCACAAGAATATGTGCAGAATTAAGAAAACACTGATGGAAGATGTATGGAATGTCTAATGTCCTGAGTGGTTTGTTGGATTAGACAACGAAAATTATACACATGATCCAGACGCTTCCTTCATTTATTTTCTTCCTGAAGAATCAACCGGTCTTGACGCCATCTTCAAGATGACTTTTTCAGATGGCAGAGTATAGAGGTTGTGTTTAAATGAGCATCATGACCAAATAAAGAATTCTATGACATGTGAAGACAAAGGAGGACCAACAGCCATCACAGGGCTTTTACAACTCGATGCACAGCCAGCAACAGTCAGTTGATTCAGTAACGGACAGTGTATTTTACTTTTCAATACTGGACAATCCCATATTATATCGGACAGGTGGCAACTCTGTGTGGTGCCCAAGCAGGTACTGCCGGAACTGTAGGCAGTATAAGGACACTAATTACTTACATGGGAATTTTATGATAGACACTCATATGTGAAAGAAGATTGGTTAGTATTTGTGGCTCAACCTTGATTTAGGTTTAGCATAGCTGAGTGATCTGATTTTCATCTTTAGTATTCAGTCAATGAAATTATTAAATTCACTCACATTTTCCTGAATTTCCTTGGTCAAATGATTGATTAATGTTAAGTGACTTTCAGTAGTTTTTTCGTCCTAGTTTAAAGTCATAGAAAAATCTTGCAAAAGTCATTTTTGCTTATGGATCAATAGAGGATATCTTTATAATAAAGCCGTTTTTTTTTTGCAAGCAATACCAAGCCATCGTACCATCAAACATTTTTAGTTGATTTGCTACCAAAAAATTTCGCAAAATCCAATCTAATTACAAACAGGTGAAGGATGTTTCTAAACAGTTGTTGTTTGCCTTTCATTTCCCCCAAAACTTTGCCAATCACTCAACTTGAATGCTGCTGCTGTTTTTTGAGAAAGTCCAAGAGAATATTTCAACATGCTCCTTCATGATGTCTACAAGATAGTCAATAGGAAGGAGGTTTTATGTGAATTTCTTGGTTACCTTTTTTCAAAAGAATCTGTTTTTTTTTAACTGTGTATGGCTCACTTGATCCATCTCTTCGCCAATGAGTCAACCATCAAGCTCCACAAAAAAGAGCCAAATATTAGGTTGTTACAAATGAAATTGTTTTTGGAATGTTTAGTCCAAGGATAATGTAAAACAGGAATGGAACTGGGGGAAGGACTTTTGGATATACAGCATATACCTACTTCTAAAATTCCATGTTTGTTATATGCTTAATGGAGACATAACCTAATACCTTGTTCCCAAAACCTACCTTTACCATATACCCAGTTCCCAGAATCCAGCCTGTATGTTGCAGCCAAAAGGAGTGGGGGAAAGTACCAATACAGTTCAGCGCAAGAAGTCACTTAAGAAGCAATCAACACAGTTGTTGGTATCTTTTCACAGCACACTTGTCACTGACAGTTCAACCATCACCGAGCACAGAAAGGGAACAACTTGTATGCAGAAGACCACACACCCAAATGATGAGCTAAGTGTCTTGAGTCCTAGATGTGCTGTAGTAGTTTCTGGATTCAAGAAGGCCGTTATGAGCCTTTTTAGGCCTTTTGCCAGTGGTTCACACAAATCAAGGCAATATACATTCATTTTTGTCTTTGCATTGATAAGTCTTCACCACCCAACCCTCTGATCTCCTGATCACAGATATGACAGCTAGGAGTGGGGCTCTCCTGTTGGATGCTTCTCCAAAGGAGGCGGGACTTCCTCTGTCTCTGTTTTGTCTATTTGAGATTACTTCCAGAGGGTCATATATGTTCACCAAGATTTCAAAGGTGTTGTCGTTATGGCTCGTTGACGAACTTTAATTCAGGAAGGGATGGAGTTCCTTAAAGTGGCATAGCATTCCATCGACTAATATTGACTGTAGACAGACAATTCTAGACACCTGTTCCAAATCTGCAGGGCCTTGACCCAGATCTCCCTCCTGGTGAACGTTGTGCTCCAGTTCTGGTTTTCGTATCAGCATCATGTCAACATCCTGTACCTTGACCTCATAGGTATAAAGGTGTGTGGTTGAATCTGGGTGTCATCCTTTGGTGCAACGTCATACCAGTAAACGTGCTCCTGGATGGAGCACCACATTCTAGTTGCAATGCATACTCTGGTGGCACCGCTCTGCAAAGGCCTAGAAATCTTTGCTCTAGAATGCTGTATCATTATCTATGAGGAGTTCTTGTGGTGTACCTTTGCAGTACCCGGGTCATTTTGTCTGTCAGGTTTTGGTTTGAAGTGACCAACATTACAAACTATATTTCTGGACCAGCACCTTAATTATTCCCAACCTCCCCCAAAACAACATGTTCCCTGCTGCCTTGGCATGTAACTGAGTCTTATCAGTCAGTGGTACATACACAAGGAGTCGGTTTTTGGATGCAACATCTTGGGTTGCCACTGGTGGGCCAGATTGATGCCCATCAGCATGGCATCCAGTTCCAGCAAGGATGATGTGTTGGACGTTGTTTGTGTGCTGGAGCCAATGTGTCTTCCAACATGGCCCCATTTTCATGATCGTTGTGTCATAACAGATGCATCTGGAATCCAGCTCCCTCCACTTTTATCACTGAGTATTGTGCTCCCCTCGACTTCTAGCCTGAGCACTCGAGAGCCATTCATCATGACTAGGGATGCCACATTGACGCCGAATCCTAACTGCATCAAGCAATATCACTTCCCTTGATCATCATGATCTGAAATGGCTATAGCTACTCGTGGATGTACATCTGCGGGTACACTCTCCGCTTATGGTATCAGCCAGTCATCGGTGATTCACATTTAGAATTTCTGTTCATACACATCCTTAATGTGCTGAGATGCTGGCTACTCAGAAATCTTGTTTTACAACTGGACAGGCACTCCATCCACTGCCCATTTTCATGTCAAAGTCTACACTCTCAGCCGATGGTCAAATTTTGCAGAAAAGCCAGGTTTGTCAATTTGGATTAGGGCTCACATGGGTGCTCCCTTGTAGTGGAACCGCACTGCTCCATTTGGTATAATGTTGACATCAACCAACATTTTTATGGCATTGATTCCAACCACCAGGTCAAATCCCAGTGGTTTGTCATGCAACAGAAGGACCCGATTATCACAGCATCCACGTTTCTTTGCTCATAACTGGCATAGTTCTGCACTCACAATCGAGCAGCTAGAGTCGACAAGGGCTGAGCACCGTACTCAGTTACCCTGGAGGTTGACTACCGACAGCACCTCATTCACATCTTGGCAGCGCTAATGAAACGCCCCCTGACCCGTCTCCCAGGCAGTTCCATGATAGGTGGCCTAGTCTGTTACACCGGTGGTCGCATATGGCTTTGCTTGCGCCAGAGCTCCTGCTCCATCCACCTCAGTGGTCTCTTGCAAGATGATTCGGACCACTGACCCTTTAGCAGGTGATGTTGCCATGAAGGTCTGTGATAGGAGACATTTCTGCATCCTCTTGCACCAATTTTGCAGCTGCCATGACTGGACTTGCTGCTGTCACATCATCCTTAATTATCGCCCTGGCTCGGGCCTATAGCAAGCCTACATTCATGGTGTCCATCAGGGAAGATACCCAAAAGAGCTTTCTGACATGATCAGGCAACCCCTGTCACAAACTTACATGCCAGTCCAAGTTGACATCTTGTGTAGTTCCACCAAATTGACAGCCACCAATTTGTTAGGATACAGGTGTCACATTAGGAAATGACCATACACCACGAACAAATCAGTAGTAAAGGCCATGTACAGACCGTCCAGTTGCAAATGCACCTTCCATCAAAGTATCGTATGCAGAAAACCATATGCCCGGATGAAGAGTGAAGCATCTTGAGTCCTGGATGCACCTGGAAACCACTGGTTTATAAAAATGCTGCCATGAGCCTTTTCAGGCCATTTGCTGGTGGTTGACACAAATACAGGCAGTGCGCATTCGTTTTTTGTCTCTTCTCCAGTAAGACTTCACCTGACTGTAGACCCAGTTCCATCAGATGTAATATTGATATAAACAACAAATAATGGTAAATGTTCAATCAAAATATGACCCATTTGAAGCAATAATCTCTTTGGAATGATCATTTAATGATGATAAGCCATATTCATAAAATTCTTTTGGTATAGTGGTCACAAATTAGTAATGGCTTCCCTATTATTGAAGCTTTTATTACAGATATGAAGTTCAAAGCGGGCCACAGGTCCGGGGACAGTGTTTAAAATTGTGAAAAATTATCCATTTTTCTTACCACTGACAACTAAAAATCCATCAATGTTCCAATATTTTTTGTTATATGATCAAACAACTCATTAACTTTAACAGAGTTGATGTTATTCTCAGATGGGATGGCATTTTTGGCAGAGATCGCCGTCACTGACTGACGTACCATAAGGTGTGTTACGTCCAATGTTCAGTGCTATGCATGCAATGTGAGTTATGTCCTTGATCAATGTTGCCAACTTGGATGTTATTCATCTGAGTGTTGATGTTTTTAGTGTCGTCTAGATGTCAGAAATTACTACAATGATTTTTAATTGTGACTGAACAGGAAGCAAGGTTGCTCTTATTAAATGTAGCAGTCACAAAACTGTCCCATATCTTGGAAACTATTAAAGATAGAAAGATGCAGTTTTCGATATTCGATTAGACGTGTTTTGGAGATTCGTCTAGATTTTGAAAAACGACACAACACAAACCAGTCCCACTCATTAGTCATAACAACATTTTCACTTGGTAACAATAATCAATGGCTCATTCTTTAGAAATTTATTAATGCAACTAGTGTAATTGTCTATGTACAGGAGTTTGGGAATCACAATGTTTTTCCTTGCTATGTATAAAATCCGGTAGCTGTACACATCATGTATAGAAATTCATTTTACACCCTTGTAAGCAAGGATTATCTCATTCGGGGATGGATAGAGATTGTCTGAACATGTTTTCGCTACATTCATTGTGTAAGCGAGGCAGGGTTGCCAAATCGGGTTACAAGTAGGAGCAGATAGACAGAACACTGATAGCTATTTTTTTTTCTATCATCAAAATGATTTTCTACCTTTATTCTATTATGCAAATATATAAGAGTTAATCTAAAAAAGGAAATGGGGAGAGTAACTTTTTTCATTTTGTCTTTGAAACAAAATTTGTCTAAAAGTACTTTGATTCCGTATGAAATCACATATTTTTCGCTTTCCTCGCGTCACCCTCTCAGGTTATTCTATTGAGAACTCAAACTTGGACTTGGATTCTAAAATATGGCTGTAAAATTCGTTCCATATGAAATCATGATTCTTTAAATTAAACATCTTTGAAATTTTACTCAATTTTATCGAACAAGTCCATACATTTTGCTATAGAGGTGTAACTGTGATTATCAGGTAAATCTGAGAGGGTATCACCGACTAATTTCATATGGAATGAGTATTAAGGCAATTTTTTCAAATCACAGTCCAAGTTTGTTTCCAGACCGTAACAAGAACAAGAACAATCCTCATCTTATTTAAGGTGTTGTATTTCTGAGTGCACACCAAAGATTAATAATTCTATACGTGCTCAATGAAATCATGAAACATAGAATAGAATATTCAACAGTATGTATGATGAGGCGGTAGGTAATGTGTCGATAGTATTCTCCAGTGCATGTGTCCGTGCTTGAGTCATTAGATCTGTGGTTGCTGTGTCTTGCGTCGCCCAATTCCTTTCAGTTAGTGACTACTGTTGGTGTTGTTGTTGTTGTTGTTGTTGTGGTGGTGGTGGTGGTGGGGGGGGGGTTTCAAGAATTCTGCGATCAAATAATGAACAGCTTTTATTAAGCCAAATTTGGGTGGTCACTATTGTTAGTATAATGGTTATCAGCACAAAAAGTTGAATCAGCTAATTTCTGACATGGTGTCAATGTCCCATCTTACTTCATTTTCATCTTTTAAAAAAATGAAAATAAAACAATAATTTATTTTGACTTATTTAATTCACTTTAATTCATTTCTCCTTCATAATCTTCTTCATCATCATATTTATTGATTTATTTATTTATTTTCTAAAAAGCCAACGCTGTGATTACGCATTCCAATTCAAGGGAAGTAACTAAACAGTGTTTTAACCTTTATGGGTGATTTTTGAGGAGGGAATAGTCTCGGTTGGGTTCCTGCTGACCTCTAATAACAATATAAATATCTTTTTACTTGGTTGTCTTTTGACAGCTAAAAAGCAGATCATCCCGAATGACTTCTCCAGAAACGCCAGAAGAACATCTAAAAACAGAAATTTCCAAGCTTATAAAATCCAAGAATGAATCCAAAAGAAAGAAAGATCGTTCTGTTTATACGCGAGCACACAATGATGATATTAACCCATGCGTTCGTGTAAGTTTTTTTTTTCTGTCTCTAGTTTCTCTGTTAATGAATTGAATTAATCATCAACATTGTCTCATCTAAAATCCTCAAACTTGTTTATTACTGAATATTGAAAGTATTGATTTATAGAAACAAATGACTGAACGGCGAAATTGATCCCTCGAATTTAAAATACCTTGTGCACTAATATTGAAAGATAACCTGAAATGATTAACAAAGTTTGCTGTTTATGTGAAGGAATATC